>JAIPRL010002597.1:0-37649 GCA_025469235.1 Pemphigus obesinymphae
TATATAATATATTGATAATGAATATTTTGAAACTAGTTATCACGATTATATCTATAATCGTGAATAAAATATTAGACAAATTGATAGCTGTTTAAAATTTATAGTTTCAACCATGGTAGATTATAAGCCAAAAGGCCAAGAATTAAGTCACTGGGGAGGCCGGTGCCTACCCTGCCTCCCCCGTAGACACGCCTATGCTGCACGAGTATTTGAAAATTCCACAGTGAATTTCGACCGTATGATAAGTGTTACAAGCAGATACCGTCTGAACAGATGTAGTGTATATTATTGAAATACAATGTGGAAAATGCTATATTATTATAACGTTTTCTGATAATATGTCATCGGATTTGAAATCAAATCAAATGATGGTGTATTCACGAAATAAAATAATTCTATGGTATATTATCTAAACGAGCTAGTGCACATAAAAAAAAAGTATAACGATGAATTACACAGCGATACAGATAGAAATCGACATTAGTAAATACTTTTAATTTAAATTTTCGTTTGGTCTTAAACAGATCGGTCAAAACTAAATTTTGGGTAGGGCGCTTGCCCTACCTTGCCTCCCCCAGCCCTGCCACTGTAATAATATATTACTTACCATAATTTTTAACTTCGGGGTTTTGAATAAATTATTATTTTACCTTATAATCAAATGTTGTTAGGTAATAGAGATAATAATATACCTGATAGTTTATTTGATGTTTACTTTTCATTATTTACTAGGTGTTTTTTTACTATATTGAAACACGAAAGCCTTGTTTAATAAATACGCATATTTTGGTAATCATAGCATTTTTCATTTGAAAACGTTTGGTGAATTGGTAATTACTAATTGATAAGATTATTAGGACGTTTTTTTAGTAAAAATATATAGGTATATTGTATATACATGTAAATGTAATATGATTATATATATTTACAAATAACGGAGATTTTCTGTGATAATATTATTATTTTTAATGTTGGCGATCTTTAGAAATGTATCTTTATATAATATTAACTTGAAAAACAAAAAAATTCAAAATTGGTAACAGCGCGCTTGTAATATATTACCTACGTATTATTGTAAAACATATACCTATAGACTCTATTGTGAATATAATCCGACCCCAAATAGTTGGGAGAGAGAGAGAGAGAGAGCAAAGGAGAAAAAAACGAAAAAGAAGATATTTCTGCTATAATACAATATTTTAATGTAAGTAAGTATATACTTTATATTATAAAATGTACTTTTTTTTTCAAATATTTCTATAATATATTGTCTATATTATATAATATTTCTATGCACAAGAAAAAGAGCTAAAACACTTATGTCCGTATGCATAGTAACTTTATTGTAGACACCACATAAGAAACAATTACGTAAAATAAATCGAATTTTTTATATTAATTATATTGCACAGTGGTATTTATTTGTTAGATTAACTTAATCCTACAGCTATGCGCTGAAATTCCACCGCCCATCTTACAATATGTAATACCGTAGATATGTGTTGATTTTTTAATTATTGATAATTAAATTAATTTTTTTAATTGAACTTCATACATTATGAATATTGTATTTCAGAAAAATGTATAATAGGTACATTCATTTAAAAAAAAAAAAAAAAAACAAACAAACATTACAATACACTACTACCTAATTATTTTATTATTGATGTTTAATATATATGGAGAATAACATTTTTGTTTATAGAAATACCAAATCAATTTTAATAAAAATATATAATATCATTAACTTTTTTCTATTATTTTTATAAAATCAAATATATACTAACTTATATACTATTAGCGTTTAAATAATATCATTTGAAAAATATATATAAAATATAATAAATAACTACTTATTAATATTAACATTTAAATAATATTCCGTATAAAATATGGATAAGAGTATAATAATATTTTCGATGATTTAAAAAAAAACATATTTTACAATATACCTACTACCAATTATTTTATTATTGATTAATAGTATACATGTGTTTAATATACATTATGGAGAATAAAATATTTATTTATAGAAATACCAAATCGATTTTAATAAAACATATATAATATTATTAACTTTTTTTTATTATTTTTATAAAATAACATATGTACTAACTTATATACCTACTATAAGAAATATTAGAATTTCAATAATATTAATAGAAAAAATAGAAAATACAATATATACTAACTTATACATACTATTAACATTTAAATAATATTCCATAAGAAATAATATATAAAATATTAAATAATTGGTTTTATGCAGTTTTAGGAATAAAATATATCTTGATTAGAAATTATTTTATTATTTACTGTTTTTAATTAGATACCTAAATTTTATTATTTTATATTTTTATGGCAAGATATTTTTCTATGGTTCACGGAAATATAATCCACGAACCAATATATAGATATTTTTTCGATTATTATGGATATCGACTACAATAATTATGTACACCAATTTAGATATAAATGAAATACTCATTGAAGTATATTTTATATTATCTAAAGATAGATCTAAGAACTAATTTGTCCAGGACCTCGCAAAACCTGGCACCGGCTCTGTCCACGATTAGTGTAATCTATTGTTTTAATTATTATGTAAATCAGAACATAAAGAGAATTAAAAATTCCCACGTACAATGAACATCAATAAATAATAATATATAATAATAAGTACATAATATGTACCAATAGAGTCATTTGACGTTTAGTTTCAAATAATTTAAAAATATTGATTTTTATAATTAGAAAATTAACCATATTTAGATGTAATGAATTATAGTAGTTATACAATTAATGACATAAAATACAATATAATCAGTTATGTAGGTTTTATAAATTATGTATGTATGATTTATGGTTTAGATTTATATAGGTATTAAGTTTTAAAAAAATTGTATTATTACAATACAAAGAGATGCTTTTATAAATTTTCATTCATTATGCCAATCTAAACAATTTAAAAGTGAATTAGGTACGGAATTAGGTACAGAGTAAAATAACTGGAATATGTTTTAAATACAAATAATACATATTCCGAATGTATATTATTATTCTTGATACTTTTTATCCATTAATTCGAATAAGTATTCTAAATACAAAATAAAAGTTTCTTTACAAGTTTGCTGAATAAAGATGCCCTTAAACTGGAGCGACAACGGCAGCGAAAACTTATTTTTATACATTCAATTGAGAGCATTCCATCCCATCTATGGAGTTGATCGTTACAAGTTATACCGCTCTTTGTTCGTCTATAGTTAATATTCTCATCTATCATATTACATTTAAATTTTGAATCTATGATAAATAGAATAAATAGTTATATTTAGAAAACGAAAACATGTATTAATTTCGTTAAAACTTATATATAAGTGATTTTTAAAGAGTTTAAATACTTATATCCAAATTTATAGAAAACCATATTTTAGAGATATCCTATATTATAGGGATTTTGCAAAAATATAAATTACCTAACAAAGAAGTCACAGTAATTTCAAAATTTAAAAATAGGGATTTTTGAAAATTTTAAATTGTGCTATAGAATAAAAGAATGATGAAAAACTTATGAGATCATAAAAATATACAACCAACTATTATACCACAGATTATTATTCCATTTGTATATATTTATATAATCACAAATTTAATATTTTTACACCCACCCGAAAATCTAAACCGAAAAAATTTACTTTTACACACGGCATATATAATTTTTATTCTAAGCAAGAAATGAAAAATTAGAAATAAAAATAAAATGTTTAAATTAAGAAGTAATACCTAACTGATATCTATAATGTATATCTTCTGTGCTATATAATATAATTTGATTATTTATAATAAAAAAGATAATATTCAAAAATCAACACCTACATCTAAATATTAGAAGGTTTTTAAGAACATATTTTTAACAACAATTAATATTCTATATACACCATTTGAGTTTTATTGAAAATGAATATTATTAATTATTAATAAGCATTTGTATTTTATGTTAATTTTTCTATTTTTTCTGTTATTGTTTTCGATTTTCAATATTTTCAGTATTTTTTTTTGCATTTAAATTTTTTTTGAGCATTGTATTAAAATGTGTTAAAATAATTATACTGTATAACATTTTTCAATCTGAATTCTATATAATTTTCTTAGTTTGTTTTGAAAAATTTACAGTCTTCTCATATTTGTGTCCAAAAAAAATATTCGTGTTTTATTTTATTAATAATACTTTCGTTACTTGAACAATATAAAGAAAAAATCTTATTGTAGAATAAAATATAAGTAAATATCCAAACTACCCTAATAATGTTTATAATACTGAAAAATAAGCAAAATTAAACAAAATAAACTTTGAATTAAGATTGTTATTTTTATACTTATTTGATTTTATTGAAACTTGAACCCAATTTTATTTGTGCAGAACTAAACATGGCTTGATATCAATTTCACTATAATTTGGTTTTTCCTGGATTTTCCGCAAGTTACTTCCATTTAGAAAAGGTGGTAACTCAAGTTACCGCTATTTTCGTAAATAAAATATGACCAATATAATGCAGTAACACATTCTTCATTAATAAAAACAAAACAAATAAAATCTTTTTCAACCTTGGAAGTATAAAATGCAATTTATAGTAATTAATAACAATATTAGGAAATCTACAATGTAAAAAAAAATTTTTTATCTTTTTTAACATTATTTTAAAATATAAAATGCAATAGTAATTAATAATAGGTACCTTTAATAAAATGTATTATTAATATTTATATTAAAATATAAATCTTTTTTCACATTTATTTAAAGTATAATAGAATGTATAATAGTAATTGAAAACAATAGTAACCTTTAATAAAATGTAATATTAATATTTAAGTCATATTTTTGATTTAAGATTTTCATAAAATGAATGATATATTTTAGGTATAAGACTCTATTTACATAAAGATATCAAGTCTTGGATTTTTGCTTCTTCTACACATAATTGTTCTTTGTATGCTGTAGTAGGAACCAAGCGTTTATCATGTAGTCCTTTTTATCTACTATTTATAAGATTAATTTGTATGAAATGTGTTCAACGTAAATTATATTTTATCTTAAGTAAATGATGATATTCAAAATTAACAAATATTTATTTTATCTTATTCCATTTAATCAATGTTTTTTTTTTTTTTTTATCAGATTCAGTTTTCCAGTTGAATAAACTATTTTATACTAGTGGTTTGAAATCTAAGAAATCATTATAAGACATTTCGAAAAGAGTATATGGTTCTTATTTTTTTTTTGGCCCATCTAATTAATGTGACCCATTGATTAGGCGTGTAAATTACTTTGTCTTTTTTGGCATTTTCAATAACGGCATACATTGAATCACTCTCATTTCGGGTGTGACCTCGTTCTAAAAATCGGTGTGTGATTTTTTTGTTTTAAAGTATGTGTGGCATACTCCCACATAGAAAACGGTTTCGGTTCTGCACGCCACAATTTTCTGAATATAACACAACTTCTTTCACAACTTGATCCTTGATAATTTTCAAAAACTTAAACAGAGAAGTTGAAATTTCATTGGCACCTCTATTACCTTCTGACTGATATCGCACAAAGCAATATCCATGTTTCTTTCTAATGGTCAAATATAGTAAAATTTACGTTTGTAATAAAAACTGCTAACCTCATCCTAAGATGTGTTAAAAACGTTTTCAATATTACATACGGCCACACAAAATTCTTTGTCCTTCACACTTCTTTCTTTGTCAGCATTCTTTTTTCCCTAGCAACAGTTTTATTTTGAATATGTTCACTATAAAAACTTTTTCCTCGTCTTGATCTTCAATATTGAGCATCTTGTACCTCTTACAAACATCACATAAATCTTTTTTTGGCTTATGAAAACTATAATTATTCTCATTGAATATACTGACGTAAAGTTGTATTTTTTTTTTTAACACTAACATCCTTTTTCAAAATCTATTCCTGAAACAACCTATGCATATTTTCTATGGACAAGGTACTTTCTAAATATTGTTTTTTGGTATTTTCTCTGTTATAGTGTAATTCTACTACTGGGAAATTGTATATTATTCAAGGACAATATTTTTTAACTCATCTGTAATTTTGTTTGTTCGGGTTTTATGTTTACCTCGGCTATCAAGTGAAATAGTCACAGAATTTTCAAGTTACATACAAACTATATGAACAACTTTATGAGAAATTGCCAATGTATTGAGAAACAATGTTAGACATACTTGAATTTCAGTTCCATTTAAATTAAAATAATATTTTCTTGAATATTTTCTCCAGGATTGTTCATTTTCAGTACCTAGTTGGTATATGTTTTTTTGGGAATAACTTTGATATGTTTTCCAATAATATTCCACTGTCTAGTATGATTTCCAAGATTCCAATAAGATTAAAAAATGTTGACACGAATTCCTTCATTGATTTTATTTGTAAATTTTAAACGGAATTTTAATGAGCAAGGTTGTCCAATTTTTTCCTCAGAAATTTCTTCGCTTTTCCTTTTGTATGTTCTTTACTATAGTTTAAATATAATTTAGTTTTTTATGTCTATCCATTCATTAGGCTGTGTAATACGTTTTTTTGTTAATTTTTCTTTAGGCAAAATTATTCTTTTTTTTTGTACTTAGTTGAGGTGGTTCTCCACACTATATTGAAAATAAAATAAAATTTTGAGTTAGGCATACAGAGAGGTTAGGGTATTTTATTAAAATAGTATGTTTACTTTAAAGAATTATACCTTGAAAAATATATGGAATGTTGAGTAGTCAATACAATAAAAATGTTTATCTAAGTTAAAATAATATAGTTATTCAAAATTATCATTATATTATTAAATTATATTTAGCATTAAATTAGATTAAAAAATAATTTTAATGGTTAGGTATAGACATAAATTAAGAAAAATTTAAACAACTAAACTAATTAATTTTCTATAATATGTTATAAATAACATTTAAGTATTTATAATTAACTGAACAACATTTTATTATTTTATAAAGCTTCTTGTATTAATACTATTCTATTTAAAAATAAATATTTTTAATTATTATTTATTATCTCAGCCAAATTGATACTCTGATCTATTGGAACAATATTAATTTCTAGTAAATAATTATGATCTTTGTCACTGTCATCATTATTAATGTAATCAGAGTCGTTTTCAAAGTAAAAATATTCATCACTACTTATTTATCCATATGTGTAGAAGCTACACATACTATTAGTTCCTATAGACATTGTATGCATTTCATCTATTTCTTGATGATTTTCTAAAATCTGATATATTTTTATAATTTTATTAATACAGTAGTTACCAAAATTGAAGTATAATAAACATAATACTTACACCTATATTGTAATATATTTTATGATTTGATTCTTTCTGAACTTTAAAACGAATAAAAATTCAAATACTTTCATAAAAATGTAGTAAAAAACTAATAGAATTATAATTATCTTAATTATTATGACAATAATATTAATGATTGGATATTATACATAGAATAATATCCTTATTACTGTATGCTATTATTTTAATCTATTTTTCATTAACTTGAGAAATTAGCGGTCTATTTTATCTTGATAATAAAATAATATTATTAGGTTAGAATATTTTATTATTTTTCACGTAGTTAATTCCCAGAAAGAGAATTATATTCCAAAGAAAAAAGAAGTAACTCAATTTACTTCTATCTTTGGTGGTAAAATTAATTTTAGAATGGCGTAACTCAAGTTGTTTCTTTTTTCGTGGGATTTCCCTAATTGTTATCTATTTTTAAATCTATATTTCGACATTCCCGACGAATAGGGAAGTAACTCAGTTTTCACCATTTTCAGGAGAACAGTTTAAAGTTTTCTAAGTTAAATTCTTATTCGGCATTTAAATTTTTTAATATTTTGCTTTTATTTTTTTTTAAATATCTTTCTGTAACTGACCTTAAGTCATATTTTTATTTTTTTATTTGACATACGTCCTTTTTTGACGGGGAAAAATCAATTGTACGGAAAGAAAAAAATGTATAAAAATACCATGGTTATTATCTACATTTTGTACTAATTTTAAAAATAGAAACCTAGTTACGTTTTTTTCGCGGGAAATAATAATTATTTTAAAAGGACGTAACTTTAAAGATACGTCTGTTTTCGGCGAAAACGACAATATCGGAATTTTATAAAATATTCCTCGGTAGGTTAGATATACTAGCGTGTTCGTGGAAAAACGAGAACAAAAAAAAAAAAAAAAACGTAACAATATAAGCGGATACACTGAAAAATGAAAAAAAGCGAGTTAAAATCATGATACATACAGTTACTGCCGTTTTCGCAGGAGATGGCGTCGAGAAATGTCTTTTAAAAAATAGCGGTAACTCGGAATTACCATTTTTTTTTTTTTTTTTTTTTAGTTACTGCCTTATTCGTTGCGTCTGTCGATACATATATACGAGCTATTTCGTTAAATGGACGGTGACGCGTGGTGGTGAATGGGGTAGAACGAGGAGAGGTAAAACGTAACCTCAGGGACCGGACCATTTGATATGTCCCTTGTGAATACCTAGCCGGCACTCGAAGCGAATGACTTTTGCTCTCGGCCTGATGGTAATATGGTCCCCGTGTAGGCACACAACCACGCGATGAGATATAGTGTTACGCTCGCTAACCGTATACGATTTTCGCAACACCGAATCGATTTCATTTCACATACGTATATTGTGAAAAAAAAATAATATGTATACATATTACATACATATACCGTCTATAGACACGACGGATATGTATATATTTATCATCGTCATATTACCCGTGAAAGGAATCGGTAAATCGCGTATAACGTGCACGTGTTACCAAGGTTGTACTCCCAAGACGCTTGATTTGATACGATTTTCTCCATAACGTTACGCGTATAGGTATGCGTATATATTATATATATATATATATTCGTAGTCGATAATATTGTAGTGATGTTACGAACTGTTCGATTTTCGAACCGAACCGAACCCGGGGTATTCGAAAATCGAACTCAAAATTGGAAATATTCGAACCCAACTAAACACAAAATAGTTCAGTTCGAATATCGAACCTAGGAAAAAAAATTTGAAACTAATTTGTCGAAAAACGATAAAAAGAAATGGAAAAAATGTGGAATCCTTCTTTACTTAGACTTAAAATTATGTTTAAGAGGCACTTGCTTAATACATTTTTATGCAATTATACATAATTAATAAAAAATGGTAATTTATATTATTGTATTGTTTTTTTTTATGAAGTTCGGTTCGGGTTCGAATAAAAAATTGGAAGTTCGGTTCGGTTCGGATTCGTTAAAATTTTAAAAAGTTCGGTTCGGGTTCGGTTCGACCTCAAAAATCTGGGTTCGTAACTTCACTATAATATTGATTTCACATTCGACTATTGGAACTCGTCTATAGTAGTCAGTTTTCACACTATATCGTCGTCGGTTTGATACGAATACTTACTTATTCATTATCAAAACAATTTTTACGTAGTAAGCGTATAATATAGTAAGTGTGATCTATATATGTGTACCCGTTACGCCGTTACGTCGATTCTATGTCACATAATTCAATAATAATATTAATAATATTAATATTATTATTAAGTTACAAGTTACATTAAATAAAAGTAATTGGATTATTTTCAAGTTACTTAAAAAAATTTGTAATTGAATTACTTACTGAATTACTTAAAAAGTAACGAAGATACAAATGAAGTTACTTTTATTTTTTCCATAAAATGTTAAAATTGATAATATTTTTCACATTTGAGATCTTAATTAGATCGTCTCAGCTCAGGACGGCACAAAAATAAAACTTTAATACACATACACTTTTGAATGACCATACACTACATCTGACGGACTCGGCAGTTTTCCTTTTTGTTTGGATCGGCTCAGACTGATATGCACGAAATAACATAAAATGTCAAATGTCCGATACAACTTTCCTACATATACCATTATACCTATTGATTTATTTTAATATTTTTATTTCATCGTTGCTCTTGTCTAGTGTTGTAAGTAGGAAATTCCCAAGAATAAAGTTTTACTATTTGTTTTTATGTGTATTAATTTTGTTTTGATAAAAGTGCAACACACGTATTTATCATCGCGCGAAAATGTTTAAATAATTACATTTAAATGCGCCCAGCTTTAGACAAAATCACTAGTGCGTCGTTGTATTTGTGTAGGTACAGTTATAGTAAATAAGCTATCTTATCAGTTTATCACAGAACAGAAACTGAAAGAACCATTGAGTACACAATTTATTAATTAAATTTTTTATACGTAATATTTTTTTATTTAATATATTATTTTAGATTTTGAGTGGAACGTTTTGATCCTCAAAACAAGGATGATCCCCTAACAAAATATTATCATTTTAATTTACAAGCCGCATAGATATATATATCACGGTTACAGTTCTGCAAAAGCTTATTAATCGAAAACAATTGGTATACGTTAAGTAGTTTTTCTAAAACGTTAAAATAGAGCGTAGTGGTTAACAGAGTGAATTAAATGGTATAAAAATAAAAATGATCTTATGCAGTTATACTTTTTTAGATTCTGAGCGGAGCAAGGAATGTATTAGTTTTCAATGATGTTTATCTTTTTTTTATATATCTGTAAACAATTTTTCGGGTAGAAGGAGTCAAGTATCAGTTTTGGGGTAGAGAGGTTGGTTTTTGATAGGATTATTTAACAAAATGCATTATTTGTCACACTAATTTTTTATTATTTATTTCATTTAAAATAGTAATATAAATTTAATATACCTAATATTGTATATAATATTAATTTAATAATATATCATATAATATAGGTACAATAACTATAGGCTACCTATATTATAATATTAATATTCCTTTTAAATATATTTTATAGCTCCCGTTTACAATAAGTGATTTCTTATCCGGATCATATTGATAAATATACCTACTATATCTTAATTCGTGAATACGAGATAAAACCGTTTTTAATTATTTTAACTTGTTGATCCATTACATTATGTCCATTATGATATAATAAATATAAATTTTATCCTTTCAAATATGTAGGTACCTAGATATTATATAACACATTTTATAATTATAAATGACTCTACTGCCATAGGGTATGAAATGGAAAAAAATTCTAAATTTTTAGTTGATAAAATATTAATACCTATATTTTGTAATTGATGAAATGTAGATATTATGGAGTTTTAAAAAATAGGTAATACGACTAATAAGGAGGCGTCCATTAATTACGTGAGGCATTTAGGAGGGGAGGGGGTCTAACCGAATCTCACCCAATCACACGTGGGGGAGAGGGAGGGGTCTCGTCAAATATCACGTGATTTTTTTTCCGCCAGAAACTTTAAAATTGCAAGAAAACTGGGTTAAATCGAGGGTTAAATTAAGTAATTAACGTATTTACACTAAAAATACGCGTTATGAAAAATATCACGTGTAAATGGGAGAGAGGGGGAGGGGATCGAGAAATCTCATGACATCACACCATGGGAGAGGGGGGAGGGTAGAAAAATCACCAAAATCACTTCACGTAATTAATGAGGTTTTTGTAAATTCATAATTGTACTTACTGTAATATGTTTTTTTTTAATTTGAATTGCTTCTTTTTGCAGTTTTGATATATTTTCGATTTCACACGTAATTTGCACTTAACATAAAAATTTTAATATCTTCTTTTTCGATACTGAAATGTTTATTGTATGCAGGCCATGAAAGTTCCACAATATAGTTATTGTCCATGGTGGTGTGAAAGATATCAAATATTTAAAACTAATATTTAAACTATATATAATTTATAATATACGATAATATAGACGATTTCAGATTTGTCGTACGACTGTCAATAATATTGTAGACTGTAATCGTAATTCGCGGACTTGAAAACTTTTAGTTTCCTACTTCCCTTACTCTCGTATATAAAATATACCTACCGGTCATTAGCGATTACATATTAATAAATTTAAATATATACATATAAATTAATTAAATATTATATTATTTTCGTACCTACGATTTCAATAAACACGACGATTATAGTCGTGCAAGAGCTTCGGGTGAGATTACATTTTCTACGAATAGTATAAACAATAATAACAATAATAATAAAAATAATAAAATAAATAATAAAGTAAAAAATAATTACAAGATATGGGCTGTATAATATAAAAATAATCACGTGTTGTTCTGAAAATTTGACAATAAATTTGATTACTAAAATTATTTTTTTCTGGGTCATACAATATAATTTTATAATAATAAAATGACAAAATTGTAACTTCAAAAATATCACGTTACTTTGATGCAAATTACTTTTAAATAGTAATTGAATTACATTTGCGTTACTATAAATAAAAATAACGCAATTACCACTGCGTTACTGAAAAAAGTAATTGCGTTACAGTATCTTGAACTTGAGTTAAGTTACTACCCAACACTGTTCATTTATAAACACACTTTTCAATTGATACTATTTTAACCAAAATTAAAAAATAACTTTTAACTTAACCTGGTTATTATTTATTTTTTATTACCTAACTTAATATTGAAAATAGACAGATTAAAAAAATTTTAAAATGGACCCATTGCCCAGCATTGTTGTTCGATTATCCGCAGCAGAACAACTTGGAATTATATTATCGAATTTAAAATAACAATAAATAAAAATAATAAATAAAAAAACTTACGGATTGTACTACACTTCTATAAAATAGCATTATTATGTTAACCCAAGTTTACAGTAATGATCGATAATAATGGTATAATCTGTAGAACCATAGAGATATGACGTTTAAACGTATGCAGTAGATTTTTTTTTTCTCGTATAGGGTAATAAAATGGTTTTACCAAAACTTGTAATATTATACCGGCGTACGTAATATCCTATGACAGTATAAACAAGACGAGTTATCGAAATATTTAATGGAACCCTTAAAATCCCGTCCCTTTTTTCTTATTGAATAACCCTTTAATAGTATTTCTATATGATTGGCAAAACAATCGTTTTTATACAAGATGTCATTTGTATATTATGTAAATTATGTACTATGTATTTAGGTACGTTTTTCCCCGGCTTAACCGATAGAGATGGAGGATCTGTAACTAACGCTTCCCCTGATGTATTTAGATATTTACATATTATATTTTCCCTAACCCCTGTTAAAAATATACGAACTATTATTTTTTACAATAACGTTGCTTAGACGTGTGGTATTAGATATCGGTTATTATTTAAACCGCATTTAAATATCGACGTTAGAATGTCATACATACACGTGTAGGTACCTAATAAGTATTTTATCTTCAAATAAAAATGGATTTTCTATTTGAATACAAAATTATTTTGAATTTTCTTTTCTTTTTTTTATATAGTTTGATACCAGATAGTATCCAACGTGGTTAACAGTGTTGGGAGGGATTAGATAACTAAAAATTTATCTAGAAAAAGATACAAGATAATATGCAAAAAAAAAAATCTAGATAAAGATAAAGTTAAACCAGAAGGATTTATAAACATTTATAAAGATAAAATATAAACTCATATTTATCCAGATAAAAAAAAGCGTGATTTTTAAATTTCATAACATATTTTTCTAATATTTTAATGATGTTTTATCTAAATCAATAACCCAAAAATTATATAATGTATTATAAAATAATAATAATTTATACAGGTCTAGGTCTATGTATATGTATTAAAATTAAAAATAATACATAATCAAAAATGAAATGCGTCAGACAATAAGGGAATTATTATTTTTAATTTTTCGCTGTACGGAGCTGTATAAATATTTTATTTCGTCGAACTAATATAAATTGAAAATTATTTTTTGCTTGTTAATATAATATACATTCTTGTTAATATACAGTTTAATACCTACTTATAAACATCACTCTATATTTATATGGGAGCTTAAACTATATTGTAACAAGAGAGAAAAATAAATACGAATTTCTTACGTTATTACCTATGTTATATGTATAAAATAGCAAAGCGATAAAGAGTTTATAATTTTGTGAAATTAATTCCAAACAATCGAGTCTGATACCCAGAGAATGCAAAAACAAAATAAAGATTCAATTAATCTTAAACAGAGACAACGGAGAAGCTATTATTAAGAGACGAAGCAATCACTTTACGGAGTTTAATTTAGCTGTTCATTAAAATTTATAGTATCTACGGAACGGAAGTGGAACTATTTCGAATGCCAAAATTGAAAAAGTAATTTTATCCAAAATTAAAAAATAATAATAATAATAAAAAATTCAGCATTATATAAAACATTCTTTCACCGCTGTTTCTACCGTTTAGAATGCATAATAATACAATCAATTAAATACCTATTACAGTATGTATATTGTATAATATACAAGGCCGTATTTAGATTTTATTTTCGGAGGGACTGCAAAATACATTTTATAATTTTAGTACATATTGGATTTATGTGTTGTCCATCATACAGCGATTTATCAAATTTATGAATTTTGAAAACGGATTTGAATTTATTAATAAATTAGCTTATAATCGAATTTTTTACATTTTTCAATTTTTATATCCAATATTTTAATATTTGGTGCACCAATTTTTATTGATTTTCAATTTAATCAAACTATATTAAGGAATAAATATTAAAAATTATGTTTAACAATAGTTAGGTGTATATAAATTTTTTTAGTAAAATTTTGATTACTTATTTGTCGAAAGTTCAGAAGTTAATAATTAAAAAAAAAAATTTTTTATATTATTATCTTTAGTGATGCTTTTTATAACTGTATCAATGTTTTTCCGCATGTCTACGTATATCCATTATTTTACCTATATGATTGTTTTGACCAGTTTTACTGTTGCATTTAAATCACAATCTACTTAGGTAAGTATATGTTTTTTAAAGTTTTGTGGTTCATTAACCGATCGGCTATGGTTAAAAATATTGATGTTGATGCCAAAAACCACTAAAGCTTACATAAAAAATCTATCAAAATGTTGACAAAATTTTGGAGGGGGTCCGAACCTCATGGAACCCCTCCTGAGATATGGCCTAGATAATATATATATTTAAATAAAATAGGTAAATACATTTAAACCTCGACAATGATGTATGGAAATACAATAAAGTGTAGCTGTTTTTTTTTTCAAAATTTATTGAGATCATAAAAATTCACTAATAAAATGTATGTAAATAAAATATCAAAGAATAAATCGGGTTGGAAGCAAGGGACGATCAAATGTTATTTTAAACAGTCTTAATATTAGTAATAAAAAATTAATTTAAATTTAACAATTTCGTTAATTTTGCTATCAAATAGATTAAATAAATACATACGTAGTTTAATAATCCATAAGTTAATTTCGATATAGAAGACTTGTTAAGAAACGGCACACGGGAAACTATTTATTTTTTTTTTTCCAATGAAGTAAATCAAATAATAATAACATTTGACTCGATATGAGAAAGTGGCCAATAACGGCGGGTATGTTTACACAATTTGATTATAAACTCAGATATTGCAGTCAAATCGTGTATACTTTGTTGTGGATAGTATATTTATAAACTTCATAAT
This sequence comes from Pemphigus obesinymphae, assembly GCA_025469235.1. Classification (NCBI taxonomy): domain Eukaryota; kingdom Metazoa; phylum Arthropoda; class Insecta; order Hemiptera; family Aphididae; genus Pemphigus; species Pemphigus obesinymphae. The sequence goes on from JAIPRL010002597.1 coordinate 15,599, forward strand.
CTGTTGAAAGTTTTAAGGTGCTAGGATGATTATTATCTTTCAAATTACCACGGAATCATCGAAATCTATTTCATTAGTTGATCGTTATTTTTTGTGGAAATATTTAATGTTTCAAAATAACGCTTAAAGGTGATAAGAAAAACAAATTTGAATTTTTTTAACGTGATTATAAAATAATATATTATATGGTACTATATGGCTAATCATATACAAACATATACATCTCTGATAGTGACAATAATTTATTCGCCGTGTTCGACTAGCATTAACGTCAATATTATCACAGCAATAGTAATAATAATCGTAGTATAATTAAGTAATTTAAATTAATTTTTTTTTTTTTGTTGTTACAATGAGTAAATATTAATAAGCGTTACAACATATTGGGGAGATAGGAATTTACGATAAATTATACCATATTTACGATTTTATATGCGCACAGAATTGATTTAGTGTAGGTAGTATATACGTATGGCTTTTAATAACTCTGTATACAACTGTTAGTAGTAAATGTTTCAGATAGTGAACTGAACGCGGTGAACTGTCTCTGATCCATATTTGTCAGACCAGCGAAAGGTAATTTTTTATCATTTAAATAAAATAATTTGTATTTAATACAAATATTTAACGAATGAATCGTTATTAAAGATTACAATTCGCGACATTCTGATAAAAAAAAAAAAGTGCTATCTAGTGTTTTTTTTTATACTATTCACGAGTGTGTTTTTATGTCTAATATTGAATAAAAAATATAAATCAATTCATTTTATTTAAACGATATTGGTACTAAAAATTTGTTTAAATAAATTCCATATACAATATTATTTTAATATGGAAAGATGTGTCGAAGGCCAAAACCGTCCTATAGATAATTATAGCAATTTTTCGTACCGAAAATTTATTGTTATAAATACAATGTTGATATTTAGATTAAAAACAAATTTTCATTTGATTAATATGTGTTCATTATAAGTTTATACAAATTCTTATGTTAAATTGTTAGCTCTCTATATTATGCTTAAAATCGACATAATTCAAAATCAAAAGATCCAGAATAAAAAAGACAGGGATTCATTTCGTAGTCGGGTAGGATATAGGTGAAGGAAGTCGATAATTCGTCTCTTCAGTCTTCGAACAAGATAATATATAAATAAGTACGATTCTGAACAGTGTATTTTTTTTTTTTTTTTTAGAAAATTTAAAAAAAATGTTTTTTATAAAAAATAAATAATAGAATTAATTTCGCCCTATAAAAAAGCTCTTTTTAAATGCATTTTAAATATAATATACTTATCATAGCTGTCATATTTTTTGTGGTTTTAGACGAATAAGCGGAAGGTTATAAGTACTACAACTACTATTTGTCCGATTGTTGTTTTGAATATATTATATGTATGAATTTATTAGCCTTTTTTTATACGTTATGTAGAAAAAATAATTTTTGCTTTTTTTTAAAATTTAATAAGAGTAAAATCAAAATTATTTCCAAAACAAGAAATATTCTTTTTTCAATTATTTAGTTATTAAATTGTAAGACGTTAACTATTTCGCTAACATACCCTGGTAAAAATATTGATAAATACAGATCTTATTTGATGTAGTTGAAAAAATATTTCTTTTTTTGTAGTTTCCACTAATAAATTAATTGGTTTAGGGAGCTAACTTAGAGAGCATACGAATTGATTGAGAAATTAACGTTCATTAATGTATAACGCATAGACATTACATAAATTGCCAATATTCCAAATTTTATCCATCAACAGCATTTATATTATGCTTACACATTTTATTTTATTGTTATTTTTAACATTGAATAACAATTGAATCCTACTCGTACACAAATTAATAACGTATTAGTATGAATACACTTATAAATAAACTTTCATATTATATACACTTTATATAAATATATATTCGGTGTATGCAAGTGATAAACTGTGTAGAAGGTAGTTTTCTTCAATATTATAAGAATTACTGGAAAAATTGAAAAATTCCATGTTCAAAGTATACTATTTAGAACTAATTTTCTATCATTAGCATACCTACTCAAAACCCTTTACTATTGACTCATTTTGGTTGAAAATTTAATCACAGTAAAAAAAAAATACATCATTGTAACGGTGTCGGGTTAATTGATTAGTCCGGTTTCATAACCGTTTTAACTCCTCGGGTTAAACTCTTGCTTAAAACTTGTTTTAATAGGCTACAATTAATTTTTTATTTTTCTATACCTTCTATTATATTATAGATAATAATAGTATATGCGTGTATAATGTTATCTATATAATTGTCAACAACAACATAGACACTAATCACATTTGATTTATAATGATTAGTAAATAATTTAAAAAATGGTTTCTATAGCTTATTCATATCACAAATAACTTATAAGAAAACATCGAATCAAATAAAATTTAATAAATAAACATTTTATTTTTCTTTACAATAAAAAATCACTAAAACCATTTAATATAATATATTCAAATAATTATACATTAAATTTAATTCCTGATTATATTGTTAATTCTAAACCTTTACACAAAAATGGTCGAATCGGGTTATGGGTTATTTGGATTATATTTGGATTATAAATACTATTTTTGATTACATGTATTTTGATTTTTTTTTTTTTTAATTGGTAAAATTGGTAGGTTTGGGATTTTTAAAATATTGTTACCCACCTCCTAGGCATATCATTTTCGGTAAGTCATTTTACCATGGAATTGCTTGGGAAGACTTTTATTCTCGCATTTACTCGTTGTGCGAAATTCATTAGTTAACGTATTAATTCGCTTAAAATAAACAAAATTAATTTAATTAATTAAAAAGAATACATCCATTCCAAACACTATCAAAATATAGTAAAGTAGGTATATACTCGTACATATGGATGGAATATACTTCAAAATCATCAAAGGGGCGCCTAAGGAGTAGCGTTTAGGCAATTAACATTATTTGCGTGAGCTGTAGATTCCAATAAAAGTAGAATACCGATAATCATAATATTATGATAAAAATGTAGGTACTATATTGCATAAATATGTTAAACTAGAGGTCGGAAAGTAATAATCTCTATTGGAGTCTGGATCGTTAAAATAATAAAATTAATGATGTAGAAATAGAAAGGCTATCAAAATCAGAAATGTTATACTCGGGAAAATTATTATTCAGTAAATATAAAATTCAGAAACTACGAAAATCGAGAGTTTTTTCGGAAATGTAATTTTAGGAAAAATTAATTTCAGGATTATATTTCGTTAATATACAGACTAGATCATATTAAAATCAAGATAAAAAAAATAGTCAAAACACGAGTTGATCAGGGTTGATAATATATTAACAGATCATTATAATACAGGAATGTAAACAAATCCAGAGTGATTGAAAACGTTTTTTCCAGAAATAAATGATTTCGGGAACTATATATTTCCGAAACGGTAAAAATCGGTATTCAATTTTTTAGGAACAATTAATTTTAGTTATAACATGACGTTTCGTTCGTTAATATACGGATGCATAATAAAACACGATTATTCGAATATATACGGAAAATGGCGTTTTCGGATCCATGTCATGATAGGCCATATATTTTGGTTGTTTTGTTATTAAAATCATTCTGAGGTGGGTAAAAAAATAATAATATCAATCACGCTTATCATAGTATAGTCTGTGATATTTTATATATTATAATATTTTTTTCTATTCTATTTGAAAATATACAATCTATACAATTTAAATGTATTATATAATGTATAAGCAAATGTGAATATATAATAATATATTTATATATATATATATATATATATATATCACATAAGTTGGCAGTCTTGAGTTGACGACTCTGACTCTGACGACTGTCTTAGGGTTATTTATTTTTTTTATATGCTTACGTAAAGAGTAATTCACAGCACCATTTTTTTTTCTTTTTTGAAATTATTTTTTATAATATTATGATATTAGAAAATATAATAAATTATAAAAACTATTCCATGTGTTTGAATTTTGCTTTACCATAAGAATATATAATCGGTATAGCCGTACGTATGGCGTATATATAGGTGTCATACGCATACCTATATTTTTTTTAAATTTATAAGCTTATTTTCACTTCGGCGATTGTACATTGTAAACAATAGGAGATACCTATAATGAATGAATTTATAAATATAAGTTTCATATATATTATATTTTATACTAGGTACTTCCTATTAGTTGGTGTCGGATACATCCGGATATCCAAAACTGTTTATTAAAATATAAAACTTATAAAATATTATTTGGTGGCTATCTATCCTTATTTTTTTTTTTTTTTTTTTTGGATAATATATAAATATTCTCATGTTATCTAAAAACATATAGGTAATATTATAGTAATATATGTATTCAGTTTCCAGATTCAGACTGTCTCAATAATATTTTTATTGATATTTAGATAAAAAAAAATTTTTTAATACACAATCTAACTAATAATGTAATAATCAGGGCTTAAAACCGGTGATCGGTTTTCCCCGAAAACCCCCTTTTTTAAGAACCAAAAAACCGCTTTCCGGTTTTTATTTTTAAGTATAAGAATCGGTCATCGGCAACCGGTATGAGAAAATTATTACGGTTATATACGGTTATACGGTTATAAATTTACCGGTAATCGTTTTATGTCATTGCCGGTAATTGCAACGGAACCGAAAACCCATGTTGAAAGTAACAAAAAAAAAAAAAAAAAAAACCGCTAACCCTTTTTAAAATTCCATTATTTATATATTATGATATTATAAATAATATTTGTTTTGTTTATCGTGCCTTCATCATTTTTTAGTTAGTGTTTTTATTTATATTAATTTAATCTTTATTTTATAATACCTATATTATTGTATAATAATTTATAACATGCTATTCAATTATTATGGGTATATATTGTTATTGTTTTCTACTTTCTGTGAATTGTCATATTCTGTGTATTAAACGTAAAGTATATAAATGAATCAGCTGATCTACTTATTGGCGATTGTTTAAAGCATATGGACATATTATATAGGTTATGTAGATACGTACAAAGTATAAAGATTATATACGAGGTGTATATATATATACGTTAGTCCGTGGTTAAAAGAAATATTGAAGTTATGGCAGGCACGATTGTGAAAAAATCATTGTTTACGACCATTATTTTATAATTATTATGAATTCCGTATAACCATGTTATTTGTAATCGCAACGAAGTTTACTTTATCATAGGATTTATTTTTTAAATAATTTTAATAATCTAACAAATATTCCGGGATCGGAAATCAGAGACCAAAAAGTTGGACGACGAATAGTCATAAATATTATAAATGTTTGTCAAAAACCTATTTAAATTGTAATTAACTGTTTTAAAAAATTATAAGCGACTTAAAACCGGTAACCGGTTATGAGAAGTACGAAGTGGTTTTAAACCCAGAAGCGGTACCCTAAAAGTTGGGAAGCGGTTTTTAACAGAGAAATGGTAACCAACTATTTTTTAAATATAAGACAGGACCGTTTATCGATATCTATGTACTTAAAAAACCGGTACTGGCTACCGGTTCTCGAAATTTTTCCGCCGGTTACCGCTATTTTCAGAAGCGGTTTTAAGCCCTGGTAATAACCTACACAACGTCGACCGTATTGATAAAAAGAAAAATTAAAATCGTGTACCTACCTACATTTTATATGGTTGATTGTTTTCGATATAACATCGAACTTTCATGGACATGAAACCCGTTTACCCATATTTTGAACAATTATCCCAGGAAAAAATACAATAAATTTCAATAATGATTGTATTACGAAAACTGTACGTTGTATGTAAACTAACTGATTATAAATGGAGTGTATGCCAAAAAAATATATTTATACCAAATATTCTATAATATATAATATATTTAATTAATTAATTTTTATATTATTTGAAAGCAAGACAGCGAGAGTCTTACAGTTTAGTCTTGGTCTTGGTAAAATATACAATTTTGTACAAAGTCTTGCCACGTAACTGTAAAATGTTTGTCTTGGTTCTTAGTCGGTTCATCACTAATATAAATACATAAATTGTAGTTTGTGGATGCATTTGTCAGTACGAGTATTGATACTTGTATATAAAATTGCAATCAAAGTTATTTTTAATTATTATAGGGCAATTTTAAAATATGAACACAGTGAAGATTTTTTTCCTATTCGTATTAATCAATGTATGTGTGGTAAGTATAAAATAATTTGTTAATCATACTCTTTAAAAGGTTTACATTTTTAAACTGTTAGATTCTTTTTATAAATATGTAACTAATTTACGTTTTTTTCACAATTTGAAGGTTAAATTTAATTCAGTTGATATTTATCTGGATGAAAATTTATTTATCTTTACTTAGATGAAAATAAGCTCAGTTATTTATTTTATTATCAGTATTTTTAGATAAAATTTAGCGGTTTTGTCTTTATTTTTATTTAGATAACTCTTTTTATACTTAATTCTAACTTTACCATAATCACATAATATATAATATTAGTTATGGTTTTATTGTTTTTATAAGCTAACATTTTTACCAAGTTAAAACTGTATATTCTCTATACTATATCAATAAATTTATTTTAGAGTCAGAGTGATGCGAGTGATTTTTAGTTTTACGCAATTCTCTTTTATTTTATTTTCCGGAAACAAATTTTCTAGTTTTGAAAAAATCGATCCCTTGAAGAGGTTATTTTTCGATTTTTTCGATTAAAAAACTATCTACCGAAAATTAGGGAGAACATTTTTAGTTTCTTATTATTTCGAAAATAATTCTTTGAAATTATTTTGATGTTATCAATTTTTAAAATAGTTGTTTTTACAGATATTTCTTAAAGTAGTTAATAGTTATATACTTTGTACTAATCTTCGTTTATAAAATTTTTTTTTTAATACCGAAATAAATGGTTTATCGCATTGCTATCTAATTATTCAATACATTCATTACCAGTGGCTTATTTGACGATCGATTGGTACCATCCTTTATATTGACCCGATTTTTCTTCGTTTCTTACACATTAATTTTAGAGAAACAGTGTCAGTTACGTTGACGACGATGATGAAACATGGAAGAACGCAAAAAGCGTGTACGAATTCACGGTAAAAGATATTAGGGGAAATGATGTGCCAATGTCAAATTACAGGTATGCGAAGTATCCATTTTTGAGAAAACAACAACTAATTTTATACGAAATATGTTCAATTTTCATTTTTGGTTTCTTTAGTGGTAAAATGTTGCTCATTGTTAACTTGTCGCCTAAATGTGAATTAATGGATACTGCTATTCAAGAATTGAATGCCCTATATAAAAAGTATTCCAGTCAAGGATTGGAGATTCTCGCTTTCCCGGGCCATCTGTTTATGAGTCAGGTAAACATAATACAACAATAATTGTGACTGTGCACGTAGTCTTGTGAAATTAAATACCTATAATAAAATAAATCACTTTATTAGTAAACATCTAAGGGTATCACCTGACCCGTAAATATGTATATATGATAGCAACTTTGTGATATGTATATCAATAACGTCAGCTGGTAGATTTTGAAGATGTTATTAGTAATTTTAAGTAATAATGACATGCAAAAAAATATAGGTACCAATTTATATCATAATATACTCGTATTCTGGGTTTATAAAACAAACGGGTCAGATACTACACCATGATAGCCTGTTAAAGTTTTTTTTAAAGCCTGCTAAATTAAAAGAATGCTATATAATATATACACCGCTATTAAGAAATTCTGTATAAGACATTTTTAAATCCAACAATTAAACATTTTTAGCCATTTGTCAGTACCATTTTTTTTATTAATGTGCTATCACGATTTCTGTTAAAACCTACGTTCTTACGTCCACGCTCTATAATCGCTTTGTAATCGCAGAATCAAAATGTATACTAATTATGAAAGATGAGGATATTTAATGTACTTAAGCGTGAAGTTTTTTTTCAATATGTTTATTTGAAAGCCTGAAATCTGTGATTAAAAAACGTGAAATTTTAAAATTGAAAAAAATTAACTAAAAAACTCCACTCCTCTACGGTACAGTAAATATTTGCATCTTTCATATTTTGTATACATTTTGATTCTGTAACTATCAAGGGAGATATAGTTATAAAGCGTCAACGTATTTTAATACTACTAAAATGGGTGTGTAGCATCCTCTTAAATAAGACGTAAAAATCGGTATGGGACGACCAAATTTACGATCATGGTCATTTTGGTTGATCATCAGTAGGACCAGAATTTATATTCAATACAAAAATGTAAAATATACATTTTATCTATCAAAATATGCAAAATCAAAATTTTTTATTTCTACCAAACATTATATATTTTTTACATAATAATCAGAAACTAATTAGTAATTTTTTTATTATTTTTTATAATTAGTTAATATTGCATTAAATATTTGATATATATATACTATGATAATTTATCACTCTGAACAATTATTAAAATTTCCTTAAACGATCTGTATATGAATATGATATGATATTATATATATATATATATACCTAATATAAATTATATTGTAATTTAATGATTGAAAAAACAGAACTAATATTATTTAGCACATTATATCATATAATGTTCGATATTATTGAATTTACAAACATATTATATTATATTATTAATTATATTCATCTTGTATTATTCAAGTTGTAATCGAACTTATCAAAGTATGTTATTTTATAGGTATCGAATACTAATGAAGAAATTTATAAATTTGCCAAGTATAGAAAAGTAAAATTTCACATGTTTGAAAAAATTAAAATTAACGGTGACGAAACACCTCCATTATGGAAGTATTTGAAGACACAGAAAAAGTTTTTAATGATACAGAAGTAAGTATTCATGTTCATTTACTTTGCAATAACTTGATATTTATGTACGAAGAATGAATATTATGTTTATATTATGGGTGTTCTCTAAGGACAAATAAATAATTATTTCATGATTTTTATTCATTAATTAAGAATTGAATACATTCGTCATTCTAAATTGAGAATAATATTATATCATTGTTTCTTAATAATATGCCATAAACATCAAATCTTTCTTATTAACTGAATACAATTTGAAACCTATCTTGGCTTATAATATTTTATTTGTGTAGAATTTTACTATTAGTTGTACGTTTAAAGTTTATTAGGTATATGTTTATTAAGTATATATAATCAATTATGTATGAGAAGGTGTCATGATTTTTATTACATCGTATTAGTGCATCCAAAAACATAATATATGTTTAGACCATAAAATACCACCAATTAAAGTTCAATATAATTTTTAATTTTTAGTATTACATACTATTCAATTCTTAAAAAGATGGATTATACAAGTGACATATAAACATTTTTTTTTAAAGATATATGCACATATCATTTTCGGATTTATCGCTATCGTTGTATCGAATGAAAATTCGGTAATAATAATTGGTATTTTATTAAACATGTACATTGTATAATAGAACTTCAAAACTATTATCACTATGAATTACGATTCTAAAATATTTCTTTAAATATTTCAGAGATATCGTATGGAATAACACAAAATTCATTGTCAACAGAAATGGAAAAGTCATTAATAGAATTTCTCCCATTAATATTTTGGTAATATAATTTTGAATACCTATACCTACCTATCTAGTCTTATTTTTCTGTTATTATTATTATTATTATTAACTGCTGTGACCTACATATATGGTGTGTTTGTGTAAATTATATAGTTCAATAAGAGTATAATATATTTGTCGACTTAACTTTTTTTTTTTATCTACGCTTGTTATAATCCGTATGTTTCTAAACTATTCATCAACTAATGTACCGGATTTTTCAGCGGATTGATGAGTATTTAGGAACTCTTTTTTTGTTAATGCGCCGGAATATGTCGGTTAATACCACGAACCAAGATAGTATGGACTGGAAACCACAAGGAAGTCGGGTGGTAGTGTGGCGATTACATTTTGTTACGGTGAAATTAGTAAGGGAGGGAATCTAAGCGATAATCTATCATGCGATCCTAGCGAACATATGCCATACCACACATTCGTAGCATGTAGTCTGCGTATGAATATGTTATCAAAACTATAAACTAGGTGGCGTTTTAATCGCATAGATTCCTCCATCTTGATATTCACCGTAACAATTTGTCTGCACGTATTAATCCGTATTGTTTCCAGTCCATACTATCTTAGTTCGTGGTCAATACACGTAACTGCAATTTACCACAATAATTATCTTTATTTTATCAATCATTACCATAAATAATTAAGTCTATTATTAAATAGGTATGTTTAAGATAGACGCAATTTTCATTGAAATTAAAATTAAATGATTATTTATTCATCACTTTATCAATATTCGTATCAGTGACAGACATTGGTGTGAACAGTTTATATCAAATTCATCTGATTTTAAATTCGATCAGATGTAAGTACCTATAATGTCCGATTGTATATAAGGCAATCTGTTTGATTACCATCCTTCCAGCGGATTGGCAATCTGGTAATTAGGAACAATCAAATCCAGCGGCTGACCAATCTGATGAATATCTTATGAACATACGGAATGTCACGAAATACAAGAATAGGAAAATTCATAATTTTTATAACTCGTTAAAGTTAAGTTAATATAGAAAATATTAATAGTATTATGTATTAAAAGTAAAAAGTTATGCGAAGAAAATTCAATTTGGTAAAAAGTTAAATTTTAGTTAATGTTTATTATAATCTATTTTTTTCTTTTATTTTTCTTATAATTATATATATTATAGTGGTCGTCGCTTAATACAATTACTTTGGTACTGGATAAAACAGATAATACAAAATCTGATTGATAATATTAAACAAAAATAACAAAACTTATGTCAAATCAAAAAATTGTTACAACATTGAATATTAGGCCTTAATGTGACAATTTTTTCATTAATATTTATCGTTAAATTTATTTTGTTTTCGATTTTCACAATCTAATACACTACTGACTTTAATAATACACGTGCCACGCACGCCAGTAACCGCGATACTGTTTCAAGACCGCCAAAGTGTACGAAGTGTATTTTTGTACAACCAACACCTAACGGGTTGTTCAGATATTGACAATTTTTATCCTTATTAAAAGACATTAGACGATAACATCGATTGTGTGTTTAATATTCGTACAAAACGTTGATTTTATGACCCCCAAACTTGTAACATTTTACCGAGTGTTAATTACAATAACCAACATAATTTACAAATATTAGTACACATCCTGCCAGTACCTACTTAGCTTTTCGATAAAAATATACGATTGATAACATTAGCCGTGATCATAATAAGCAGTGACCACTGTGTGTCTGTATCATATATTATATTTCATCATATTATATAAATTGTAATTGTATAGATACGAGCATGTACCCACAGGGAAAAAACAAATTTTATTTAAAACCAAAAAGATAATACAATTAACGGGAATAAAAAAACAATTAACTGATAAATAACCCGTTATATTAGATAAAAAAATATATTAATATATATGGCTGTTAATAAAAATTAAAAAAAATGTTAAAATAGGTAATTTGTACCTAACTCTTTGTATAACTCTATTAAAAGTAATTTAAGTTTAACTCGTCAATTATCCGTAGCCTGTATAGACAAAATCTAATATACGTTACGACTAATGCGACTGAAGATGCAGAATAATGTTGAAATTAGCCCGATACTATTAACATTGTCAAATATCCGATAATATAACCATCGGTTAAAATTAATTGACGGATAACATAACAATTATTAACCGTTGCAACAATGGATATAAATGCCATTTAAATCCGTCAATTTATGGGAAAAAAAAAATATATAATAATAAATGAATAAACAATATTCAGTATTAAAGTATATTATTATTATCAGAAATATACAAACCTACAAAAAGCAGATCAAGTAGGCACACATAAAAAATGAAAATTATAATATTTTTTTATAAATTTGTTTTTTTCAAGTCAATTTGATAAAAAACATATAAAAATTATTTTTTTCAAGATTAAAAATATATTATACTATACAATATTGTTATATAAGTACATTCATATTAATATTTATATTTTTACAATAATTTACGACTGACGACTAGACTTTCAATTATTTATTTTTCTTTAAAATATGATCTGTAATACATAGATATTTATATAAAAATATATTATGTTACTATTCGTTAGTTCACAAAAATATACATTTTTTTGAAATAGATATTATTAATATATTTCTAATAAAAATAATATATTTTTATGTTTGTCCTTAAGAGGACGCCACACCAATAATTTTTCGTGTTTATCAACTTACAAACATGTTAGAAATATGAAAAAAAAAACAAATTAAAGCTAACAACATTATCTAGCTAAACGAAGCCGATTTTTGATATATAATGCATTTGTACACAGTTTATAAGCTGTTAAAGTATTTTTTTTTAACAGTTTATAAAACGTGTAAAAATGCATATATTAAAAATCGGCTCTATATCATTCGCTATATATTTTAGTTTTATAATTTATTTATTATTTCATCTTTCTACAATATTCTCAAGTAGATAAAATTAAAAAAATTGCGCAAACATATTTTTTAACAAATATCGTGGTTACACGACAATTAAAATGGTACTGACACAGGTCCATTACAATTACTTATGAAATATATTTAAATATTTTTAATTTGTTCAAATTTTAATTTTTCTTAAAATTTAATAAATATTGCTTACCTATATACGTATAAAACCTCATAAAAATCGGGTGTGTTGGGTCCTTTTGATATTTTAAAATTAAATACAAATAAAGAGAATAATGTAAAATATTATAACAGGCATACATATTAAATTTATCGTGTGGAAAAAGCGTCTATTTTATTTTTAGGTAAATTTTATTATAGTCCATATAATATGTATGTATACTATTAAAAATGATTATTCTAAAATATTCGTCTATAATATCAAATAATCTATTATTTTATAATAATATAATAGTACCTAATAGTAATATAATATTTAATAATCTCTAATTGTCTATTATCAGTATTCACGGGGTAAATGTCCAATATTCAAATAAATAATTTAATTTAGAGATATGGTCAAGCTGTAATTAGATAACAATTATTAATTATTAACAAACATATAATATTATTTTCACAACTACGTCAATCGTTTTCTATTTAATAAAATATGAGGTATACGTCTATTTTTATATCGTTAATATATTGTATTATTATTATATTATCACACTAATCATATTTAACATTAATTTTAGAGAAATAGGGTTTTTGTAAAACGTATAATCTCGTCAGTTCGTTGGGCCGTCAATTGTATATTTTATACTTATATTTATATTTAAATTAAATATAATATTAAAATTGAATTATATTTACTTATGTAAAATAATGTTATTATCATAACTATAATACTACATTATTGATAGATGCCATATTTTTCCAATAAAAATAATAGGTAGCTCAATAAAATTAATTATTAACTTTAATAATAGGTAAAAAATTATTATTATAAGCAAATTTACATATATATATATATATATATATTTGTAGAGTATACGATTTAAATATTAACTAAAAGTCAATAGGTTATATTGTATTGTATGTTCTGGGCCCTTCATTTTCATTCGGAGCTGGAAACGGTGTCTTTAAAACTTAACTGTACATAACCTCCACCCAGATACTGAACAGGTACTTACTTCGGGTGGAGGTGGAGAGTCGGGAACATACTAAACTAAACGATCATGTTTTTTTATTTTTGACAATTATATTAGAAATAATATTACATTATTTTCAAATTGGAAATATTACTCAATTCAATATTATACAAGTACTTATAATAATAATAATATGTAGGTATATATAAACACATGTATGTACACCTACACATAATTTATTTTATTTTTTACAGAGCATTGATTTTTATTTGAAACGAATTTTCAATAGAAATAGAGTCAATAATATGAAAAATCATAATTAAACTAATCGTTGTCAAAAAATTTCTCAACTTATACTTATATGTTGGTAAATTATTTCAATCGGCATAATACTATACGCCACTAATATTAACAATAGGTAAGTCAATGAGAAGAGTAACAGATGATACACGCTATATTTCATAAATAATATTCTAAATAATTCATCTGTAATATCAGGGGTACGTCAATGTTTCAAAATCCTTTATTCTCGACGATCACGGCCCGGGGATATTCAACGCGTTGGGGGAAGACATTCTATGTTCTTTGAAATATTATATGTTCAATGGTTGAACAGCTATTCTGTGGAAAATTTGTCCGATAAGAATCAAAATGTACAATTTAAGATAACGCGCAGTCACTGTCATCTCTTTGCGATGGCCGGACGGGTGGGGGGGGGATCGGTAATCTTAAGACCGTTACCGTTCCTATAACCATGTACGATACCCTAAATTTTCAGTGTTGGGAGGTAAAGTAATTTAAATTACTTATTACTGTAACGAAAATACGTCATTTAATTACATTTGTTCATGAGTAATTTAATTATTTTTAAAAATTGTAATGCGTTACTTAAAAATTAAAATTTAAAAGAAAAATACATAATATCAATGATTTTATTTACTAAAAATGTTGTAATAAAATATATTTTATTTCTCTTTTCTACATTTCGATTTCAGTATGTCAGAATTTTTTTTTTAATTGGATAGATAAATATTGAAATAAAAAAGTTCGTTATAAATAAATTCCTAAACTGACTTTATATTTTGTTTTTTTAAACATTTTCGGGATGTTAATTTCTTGAAAAAAATCAGAATATTCAAGGTTTTCTCGTTTTCTTTTCAACCACAATCTTCTAAAATTTATTCTTTAAAAATTGGTCATCGATTTTAAAGGTAATACTTATAATTTAACAATTTACATTTATGGTTCTATCTATATCTATCTATATCGACTATGTTATTCGTTGCATCTGACATAAAATCCTACACAAACCTTAGTTAATAAATAATTAATTAGTTAGTAAGTTGTATACATATTATGTTAAGGACACCATCATAAGACTATATATGATTCATAAATTACCAAACTAAAAATAATAAAAAATTAAAAAGTAATTTTAATAGTAACGCATTATTCTTTAACTTTGAAAGTAAAGTAATTTCATCACATAAAAATTTGGTAACGAAAATTTAATACTACTACATTTTAGAAATGTAACGAGTAATTGTATTTTTATTACTTTTAAAAAGTAATTTGCCCAACACCGCCTATTTTACAGCCAGTAATCGAATATTATACTCTATTTTTCGGAAAATAACAAATAGATAAATTTTTTGACACTCCTGTATTGTTTTATGGTAATATCAAATATATTATTTTAATAGTAAACTTGAGGTAAAATTAATCATGGGGTCAAAGTCTAATATTGAAATAAATAATTTAACTTAGAGCTATGATCAAACTGTATAATAATATTGCATAATACCTATCTGTAAAATATATTATATACTATTATTATGTATTATACATGACCGTGAATTAAGTTCATGTACGTGTATTATACAAGTATATTCATATTAATATTTCTAACTATTTTTGGACAATATTATTGGTGGCGACCAAATTTTGAATCACATTATAATCTAATGAGGCAATTTAATAGTATGCATCTTATACTTACGGAGCCAACATTAAAATTTTTAAATTTTCAGTTTCAATTATTTATTTTTCTTTAAAATATGATCCGTAACATATTATATATACAATATATCTGATATTATTATACATATTACATTAATTCACTATAATATATATTTTTTTAATGGATACTATTATATTTATATCTTTCTGAAACAAAAATATTAATGTAGAACGCGCAATAAAAATACATATTAAATTGATCATGTGAAAAAGCCAATAATCCATATATCATGATATACATTATTATTAAAAAAGACTACTCTCAAATATTTATCTGTAATATAAAATAATTTATTTTGGTAGTAAAGTAACCGGGAGTAAAAGTCCAATATTGAAGTAAATAATTTAATTTAGAAATATGATCAAACTATAATTAGATAAAAATTTCGTTATTATTTTTACAAATACTTCATTGTAGATAAATATTTAATAAAATGTGATGTATATAAGTAGAAACCAAGAGCGTACCAAGGTCCATTAGCACTCCTGGCAAAAAAAACCGGTAAATTTAAAACCAAAAATATGAAGAAAAAAGTTCATTCTGCAATAATATTCCTCTCTAAAAAATAGAGAAATCATTTTGAAAACAGTAAATAATCAAAATAATAGGTTATTCATATAACAATTTTTCACAAAATGATTGAAATTGCACTTTTGATAATATTGCAACCTTAGCGCAAGTCCTCTTTCCAGGGCCTAAGTACAACCCTGGTTGAAACTATTTGTACATCGTTGATGTAACATTTTGTGTTATGTATAAAATAATTACCATTTTAATAAATTATATATCGATAAAAAGTTTATTTGTATAAATCATTTAGGGAAAATTACGCAGTCATCAATGTTATATATTTCGTTTAGAATTATATTTAAATATAATACTAATATTATATATTATATAATGTATCTGCATTCTGTCTATAAGAAATAATATAATATTATGTTATCAATAAGTACCTATTCTATTTTTCTGATATACAATGTTTTTTTAAATTAAAAACCTTTCAACAATAGATAAAAAAAAATAGTTATAATAAGTAGATTATACGTATATTTAAATATATAAACGTATTTCTATTTCTAGAGTATACGAGAAAAAAATTTAACAAAAACCAATATATAATATAATTTAGTATGTTTTGAACACTCTATATACTATGTTCCAACTCAGGGTGATGGTTAGGAGGTTCCAGAATATATTCAACTAAACCGCTTATGTTACTTATTTTAATAAATGTATTAGGCAAAATATTACATAAATCATTATTTCCAAAGGAGATATATTACCCATTTCAATATTATAAAAGTACTTAGAATATTGTATAGATATATATGTATATATATATATATATATACATATATATATAAACCACATACGGTTTATTTTTAGACTTAATTTAGTTTATTTTTTACAGGGCACTGAGAAATATTTGAAACCATATTTCAATCGAGATAAAGCCAATGACAAGAGAAATCGTAAATAAACTAATTCTAGTTGATACTCAATAAATCTCTCAATCTATACTGATATACTGGTAAATTAAAATTGTTAATTCGAATCGACACAATAATGTATATTGACAATGGTACAACGAGAAGATTCGAGACTTTATGACATAACAGATGACATACGCTACTTTTCATAAACAATAAACTGTTAATACATTACATAGCACGTGGTTATTTTATTATTCATTAACCTAATCTTAAATTATAATTTCCGATTATGGTTATACGGAAATAGGAAATTGTAAGTGTAAAATTTAACTTTTCAATATAGAAAACTTAAGTATAATTCATTGTTGTACATCGTGTATTTTAAACAGAATATATTAAAATTTAAAATATAATGTAAAATGTTCTTCCATAAAAAATGTACTTGTCTTCCTGTATATACGAAAATGAAAAGTTAAGGAACATATCATAACTTCATTTTCATCATTTAAGAATTAGATTTGATAGAAAAATTAATTACCAGAATAAACTATTTACAATTAGTTAGAAAGTACAATGAAATTTTAAAAAATGTAAAATAAGCATATGTACCTACCTACTTTAAATTTTAAAAAGTTTATTATCCTCTATTTTTAATAAATAGACGACTTATACTGATTAAGTGGTTTTTTCTGGGATATTTTGTTCAAATTTGTGAATACTATTTATCGATTTTATACAAAATTAAATGTGGATATTATTTTGTTTTTGAAAAACACAGTAAAGGAACAAAACAATTTTAAAACGGAAACGAAATATATTAATAGGGTGTTTGATCTCTTGTGGTATTATGGAGAGTTTTTGATCCGTTTTCTGGATGTATTGATCTTTTCTCAAATATTGACTAAGATACGAACAATATAATTACTTTAAGTTCCATCTAAAATTGTTCTTGGTGATGAACAAAACCTTGATCTTGTGGTAGATGAGCCAAGGCCAAGACTGTCCTAGAAATAGCAAGACTAAGACTAAAATTTTACTATTACATAGCATGATAGAATTAAAACTTTGATGCATTACCGAGACAAAGACCAAAATTAAACTGCAAAACTCTTGTAGTCTTACTTTTAAATAAAATCAAAATTAATTTAATATATTGCATATTACAGAATTTTTGTTATGACGTTTTTTAATGCAATTAACATTGCAATCTATTGTATTATTTCCTGAGAATATTATCCAAAATATGGATAAAAGCATTTCCAATTATTTTCCAAATATCCACGAATTATCGATATTATCGAAAACAACTAACTAAAAGTACGTCAAAGGTACCTGATTTCATGTAGATGATTAGTTTCATTGTGTTTTTTAAAAATATTATTGTGTTTCTACCTACTTTAATATGAATAGAAACGTGATGAAGCAAACCCGAGCTATTTTGAATCTGGAAACCAAATATATATTACACATACTTAGTTTTGGGAAGTAAAGTAATTTAAATTACTCATAACTGTAACAAAATTACGTAATTTTAACAACTGTAACGCGTCACTTGAAAACTACTTTTAAAATAAAAATACATAAAATCAATCATTTTATTTACTTAAATTGATATAAAATGCAATTTATTTAATTTATTTCTATGTTTCAGATATCTATTTATAGATATTAATCTATTTCGATTTAAGTGTACCCGAATTTTTTTTGTTTAATTTACTAGTCAATTAAGCTTAAAGTCATAAATAATATGTTAATTATAAATAAATACTTAAATTTACTTTACATTAAAAATTTGGGGATATTATTTTCTTGGAAAAATAACAACTTTCAAGATTTTCTCTTACTCTTTTTATCCACAACCTTCCGAAATGTATCCTTTAAAAATTGATTATTGAGCTTAGAGATTAATTTTTAATTTAATAATTTAAATTATGATTCTGCTTATGTTTATACGACTATATACAAATATAAAATAAACAATCCACTGAATCAGACACAAAATTATGTTAATAAGCAATTTATTAATTAGGTAGTAATATGTGTAAAAAAAAAATAGTATCTGAAAATGATTGAAACCTACAATCTAAATATTTACTGCAGTAAACCCGTGTAGTATACCAAATACTACAAGAATGTTGCAAGACCAAGACCAATACCGAGATTTAGTCAACAGAGCTAAGATCAATACCAAGACTGAGTTAATAAATACAAGAACAAGACCAAAGCTGCTATCTTGGTATTGGTATTGGTATTTGCTTAACGCTAATTGTGATTAATTTCAAATAATCGTTTTTTTTTTTTTTAATTTAAAATATTTTATTCTAAGTGGAGCGAGGAAGTTATGATGTATTGTAATTATTTGTATTTATTTATTTCTTACCGGGAAACAAATTTTCGACGAGAAGATCTCAATGAAGATTTTGTCCTTATTCGTTATTTATTTATTTTTATTTATTTATTTTGATAAATTCCAAAGATAGCTTCAATACAGAGTTATATACATGTATTATAACATAACAGAATACAATAACATATAACATAACATTCTATAACAATATTAAATAATAATAAGATTAGCTACGATACAATTAAAACATTAATGTATAAGAATTTCGAAAACAGTTTACTTATAATATACGGTGGATATTTACAAATGAAATTAATCAATTATGTATAGGGATTAACATAATTTTATTATTGTTATATCTATTAAACAATTATTTAATAATACTTTTTAAACGATAAAAGGTAAATTATAAAACAGTCAGAATATTTATATACCTAACACTTAATTGATAAATATTTTTTACGGCTGGTAGTTGAATCACCTAAATTTATTTAACATTTATCTAGATGAAAATTGATTTATCTTTATCTAGATAGCATTCAACTTGGTTATCTCTGTCTATATCAGCTATTGATGATTTTTCGAATTTAATGCTTTTATTATTATTTTTATTTTAATTAATATTTTTATACCTGTTTCCAATAATATTCATAAAAATAAAGGTAGTTGGTTCTTATTATTTTAGATTCTGGCAGGAGTTTAACAATGATATTTGTTCATTAATTCTTATTTTTCTAGAAACAACCAGAAGATTGGTTCCAAACATAATACGTGAACCAATTTTCTTGTAACAAATTTAACCAGGACATGGAATAAGTCATTTTTAGTTTAAACATGTAAGAAATAACTACCAAAATTTAAGGAAATTATGGTTTTAATACTTAAACATTGTGTACTAGGTTGAATGTACGTTATTATATTAAAAAAATATTTTTAAAATGTATTAACGGTCACAAAAGTGGGTACTATAAGCAGGGCTTGAAACCGATTTCAAAACTGATTTTAAATACCGGTTAATACCAGTAAAAAACCGAAATCAATTTTGAAATCATAACTGAAATCGTAAAAACTCAAAACCGATATTTAAAAACCAGAACGAAATTGGAATAAATAGAAAACGATATTTAAAACCAAAAACGAAATCGGAAAAACCAGAAAACGATATTTAAAACCAAAAACGAAACCGTAAAATTCGGAAAACAATATTTAAAATCAAAAACGAAATCGGAAAAAATAGAAAACGATATTTAAAATCAAAAACGAAATCGGAAAAAGTAGAAAACGATATTTAAAACCAAAAACGAAACCGTAAAAATCAGAAAACGATATTTAAAACCGAAAACGAAACCGGAAAAATCAGAAAGCGATATTAAAAAATCAAAAACGAAACCGGAAAATTCAGAAAACGATATTTAAAACCAAAAACGAAACCGGTATTTAAATAACCAAAATCGAAATCTTAAATATCAAAAATTGGTAATTTAAACTAAAAACAATAACGGAAAAATGAAAATCGGCATTTTGATACACAAACTTATTTTTGCCTTATGATCCCAATATGATTATAAATTGACATACCTAAAATAGGAAAATATTTAAATATGAGAAAATTATTTATACCAGGGCGTTGGGTTTTTTCGAATTATATATTTCAAATTTTTCAACACAAAATCTAATTGAAAAAAGGAAATTGAATAATTTAAAAAATGATTCTTGCTAACTGTACGTTTAGGCATAGTCAATATTCTCTGTTTTTTTTTTTTTAATTTTACTACAATTACTAAGAGATAGGAACAGTATTTTTAATGCATGAATTTTTTTACCATTTAAATAGAAGTAATTTACCGAAATGTAGACACATGCATATTTTTGAACGTGTTCTGTTTTTGTGAACAAAGCCCTATAATATTATGGGTATACGGAAAAAAATGTATACATTGAACTTTTCACCATAGATCAAAAAAAACACTCAAACGCTTGGAGAAATTTTTATTTTTATTTATCTTGATTTTTTTAAATTATTACTTTATTAGTTACGTCGTATTTAATATTATACGAGTTGGTATTAATATATATATTTTTTTAATAAAAAACCTCATTTTTATATAATATATAAACGGTACGTTGTTTAAAAAAAAAATTCAAAATTTATTTTATACGTGCCTACTATATACTATATACCTATACACTTTTTGGGTATAATAAGAGTTTGTGGGTAAAGTGCTATAGTTGGTACCTTAAAGAGGAAATTATTAACTGACATTCTGGTAAAGTAACACGTAAAAGATAGCATACATCAGATATAAGTACATAATATAAAAATGTAACGGCGGTCAGGGATGAGCCGAAGACATATTTCTGGGGGAGGGGGAGCGTGTATCCGAAAAACATCTTTGAAATTAAATGATAAATAAGCAAAAAAGGGTATATTATATATTATATTTATATTATTCCACATTAAGAACAAATCAAATTCTTAGAGTACAAGAAATAGACGAAGAACATGCCATATTAGGTACAACATTATGTAAACGGAATACAAGTTATTGT
>JAIPRL010002597.1:37749-57240 GCA_025469235.1 Pemphigus obesinymphae
AAATCGATATACAAAATTAATATTGAAAACACTATTCCTTTAAACCGTTTTTCAAAAGCGAAACTGAAATCAGAAAAAGTTGAAACCGGTATACAATATGAATATTGAAAACAATATTTTTTAAAACCGATATTTGAAATTGAAATCAAAATCGGAAAGAATTGAAAACCGATATGCAAAATTAACATTGAAAACACTATTTTTATAAACCGCTTTTCAAAACCGAAAATGAAATCAGAAAAAGTTGAAACCGGTATACAATATGAATATTGAAAACAATATTTTTTAAAACCGATATTTGAAATTGAAATCAAAATAAAAAAAAATGAAAAACCAGTAATCAAAATCGAAATCGAAATCGAATTTTTTTTTTCGGTTTCAAGCCCTGACTATAAGACAGCTATAGCACATTTTGGTCACGGATATTAAAATGTATTGTTATAATGGTTTTACAAAGAAATAATAGCACTATTTTATTTATCATGAAAATTTCGTTTCATATATTATTTAAGATTTATTTTCATTCCATTAAAACGTACTCATTCAATTTTTACAAATTTGTATTTCGTAAATTTAATTTTTTGTTCATCATACTACGCTTAATAATGATGGAATTGACACAATTCAAGATCAAAACATGGTGAATAAAAATCTACAAACTATGTGCAGAAAAGTATAGAAAAATGTATGTATAGAAAAACTTAAAATATAGAACCTTTTAATAGCATTATATATTGGACGGTTGTGATCTACATACCTATATGTATTTAAAATTGAATTCTTTAATTAATTATTGTTCATTTTTCTAACACCCTAAAAGTTCTTAGTTGTTTTTATAAATTATATTGGTCATTGTACTTGTATATTGATTGTTTGAAAAATAAAAAATAAGAGGTTACCAAAACTCCGTTAAATAGGACTTCCTTTGAAGGTAACAGTTTCTCGGTTTAAAACTGCTTCCTAATTTTAAAGAAAACCGCTTCTCAATTAAAACTAGTTTCTACTATTTATAATCGGTTACCGGATTTTAACCGCTTCTAATAACTTTTTGCAGTAATTAATAACAATTTAAATTAGTTTTTAAAAGACCGGGTTTTATACAATTTATAACTACACGTCACCCAGAGAAAACCACTTTAAACAGTATAATAAGACTATAAAATAATAAAATAATATTTAATTTAGAGAGTAAATTATATTTGTCTATTTTTTCAATCTTTTTAATCACACTTGATTGCCTTGGGTTTCATAGTCAGATTTTAAATTTAACTATATTTTTAATATAATAAATTTTAAAATCAATTAATAAAAACTAAATAACATTTAAATATCAAAAAAATACATAAAGAACAATAGGAAAAAATGCAATAAAATGTATTCAATTTTAAGCAGAATAACTACAAATAAAAGTAAAGCTCGCAAATACGTCAGTTTTAAAGGGTTATGTATAAGACAATTTTTGAAATAAGTGCGAGTTTATATTGTCGTTTTGTGATAAGTAAACAATCATTAGTTTGTGTATTATTCGGACTATCACCGTATTGTCTGCATGTCCAGACGCACATGTACAAATCCTTGTGAATAAGATACAATAAATAAAATAACATATTATAATTCTTCAAGCAACATTCTATACCTAAAAGCCTGATAAAATTAAGGGTTCTTACAATTTTAAAAAACAATTTAAAAAAAAAAATATTTACTACAAAAAATTTTTTTTTTACATTACATTATATTATACTTACAGGAAAAGTCTGTATTGTATAATAATTATTTTTAGATTTTGAGCGTAGCGATGGAATTAATGGTTTTACAATGGTGTGTATTATTATTATTATTTTTTTTTTTCTGTTAACAAAATTTTCTGCTAGAAGCTGTGCTCCGATCATTACAAGCGTAGGTATTCGGTTTACGGAAATTTTTATCTAGTTAGTACTTTAAAGACGTCATTTTTCGATTTCCTAATAGTTTTTTTAATGCGTAAGGAAAAACTACCAAAAATATGACGAAAAAACGGCAATTTTTTATATATATGGAGATTTTTAATTTCTTCGTAATTTTGAAAATAATTAATTTAAAATCTTGAAATTTACTTTTTACTATTTACTAATTTAGAAATATATTCATGTTGATTTTTTTTTTTTGCAACTTTGGACTGTTTAAAGATATTTTAGATTTTGAGGTTTCTAAGTCTTAAAAGGTTTAATTTTGGGTTTTAATACCTGAACATTTTATTTAACGTTAAAAATACGTTATTCTAATTAAATTTAAAAAATTTTAAAAATACGCAGTCACGACTTTTTTATAGTAATTTAAATGTTTTCAACAAAACTATCAATTTTATAGTATTTGAGTCCAAATAGTTGGTAAACTAAGATTTTACGACCTGAAAAAATGTAATATAACGTTAGTTGTGCATTACTTTAAATAAATTTAAAATATTGACGGGAAAAGAGCATTTTAGATTCTAAGCGTAGCGTAACTTTTATACGTTTAGTAAATCAAATGTTGAATAAATTTAAGGGGTATTACTATCTTCTAACACAAGGAAATTATATAATATATTTAAAATGAAACGTTCCATCAAAGTATGGATTTATAATAATGTATACTTTAAAAAATCATAGATGTTTACATAGATAGGTACGGTACATACATAATGTATATTGCAAAACATATATATTATTTATTAATGTTTTATGAAGACCATTTGTTTTAGTCAAACATCTAATAGGACATTCAGTTTAGTGTGTTATGAGTATTATGTGATTTTAAACCACAGGTAATTATATTTATATAAACAATGTTTCTTTTTATATAGTTTGTCGAATGTTAAATATATTGAAAGAAAATATACAACAATTAAATCACCGAGTTCTTAGAATATTTTATTACTCAGTTTTCAAAAACCAAAATAAGAACTAAACTTTAAATAAAATATACTAAATGCATATTTGACAGTAAGAGTTATGTAATTACCTACGTATATTTAATCAAGCTACTCTAAATAAATCTTTTATTTTATAATATAAAAAAGGTCACACTAAATAAAATTTTTTTCTACGATTATTCTTTTGATATAGTGTTAAACATATTGAATAACATCACTAATATTAATAGTTATGTATAGTACACTGAAGCTGCACTAAAACACATTTTTTTCGAATGCAATGATTTATCATTCCATTCAAATGCAATACATTCACCAAGAATGATTCGATAAGTGATGTGCTTCCACCCCTACTGACACCAGACTATCGAAGTGCACCTTTTTTTATAAATATATAATAATTCTATAGTTATTACCAGGCTCGTGTGTTCGTGCACTAAAAATTGCATAAAGAAGCATGCAATAATTCACTAAAATCTGGTAAAGTGAGCATTAAAATATACATTTATATGCACTAATAATATAAAATTATGCACTTAATAAAACATGCGCTGTAAAAATACAACTTATTTTTATCTAAAATTAACTAAAATTACCTAAAAAAATACCTAAATATGCACTAACATTTTCTTTTAAATATCTGAATCTTATAACGCGTATACCGGTTTATACCTGTATAATTGTATTATTCGAATAATTTATATCTCTCATGAAAATACAAAAATATAATATATGATATAACAAATAAAATTACCATGATATAATTTATTTATTTTCATTTTTATAAAATTGATAACATTATAAATATAATATTATATTTAAATTTTAAGAAGTTCGTTTTTTTTTAATAAAGTATGAAATATTCACTATAAAACCAAAAAAGCTCAAATATGCATTTATAACAGAAGTAACTTAAAATATGCATATTATGCATTAATTATTTAAATGCATTATAAATTTTCATATTCTGATTCTTGCACTTTTGAACCGCATTTCTATCTCACTTAGCATGATGCAATATTTAGCATACTATTTTTGATATACAAATGCATCAACTTACGAGCCCTGGTCATTACAAAAATATAAAAATAATTTAAATTCATTAAGAAATAATATGTAGAAATAAAAATAGCAATAACAGGGTGGGGGGATTATATAATGTATTTGATAACGGTCATTATTGCTGCCATAGATATGATAGCCATCTCCATCACCAAATGGCAATGACAGATGTCAGATGTGATAAGTAATAAATATTATAACTATTATAATGTTTATTATTATTATTATTATTATTATTTATAGGTATTCTATGTAAATCGCTTTTAAATTCCTCAGTACGAATAGGTATATTAGTATATAGAACTAGGGTTGGAAAATTATTTTTTATTCTAACTCGAATTAATTGATTATTCAAAATCATCTAGGTAAGCCGACGATTATTAATTGACTAAATAATTTTTCAATAATATTATAATAATTATACAATAATAATTGAGTATTCGGTTAATTGACTATTCGAATAACCGATCAATCGACTATTTGTATAATTTAATAATCGATTAATTGAATACTAATTTTATTGGATGATCAATTGATTGAATTTTTGGATAATTGATGTATTATATTTATATACAATACTAAAAATCGATTAAATCGTCAATTTATTATTATATATGTAATAATTATTGAAATACGTAGATCTAATCTGTATACTAGATAAAAATCTGTTCATAGTTAAAAAAATTTTGACCACAAGATTTTTCACTCTTACACTTTTTCCTGTAAAGAATTTAATCCAATTGGTACCGTAAGGATGTCGTTTTTCCATTTTTTAAATACTTTTTTACATATTAGAAATTCAAACTATATATTAATTCTATCCGAGAAGGTATCTAATACCAAAATGGTATGTTTTATCGACTCCGCCGAAATTTCCGGTTTCAAAAAAATGTATAAGTATATCGAATCTGCCATCTACTGTTCAAAAAAATTATGGATCAACTCCGCCGGTTATCAACTGCTATCACATTTTAAAACTAACATATTCTTATTTTTTCGTCACGTTCCTCGGATTTACAGGTAATATCGAATAATTCCTCAAATTTTGTACACATAATTTCATCAGAGGTTCCCATCCTCACTGTTATACCTATTGATTATTCTGAAAACAGAAATTATATATCGTATAACCACACAATTATAAATAATTTAATAAATTGTCATTTACTCATAAATATAGTACGATATGTTACATGATAAATTATTTTATAATAAATTACTTATAAAGTTGTAAAAACTAGTTGAAAATAATAGAATAAACGAATTTAAAGAACTAATTAACAAATCTATTAGGCTACGAGCAATGGGCGTAATGACAATGAATGAAATTTATTATATAGGTAATAAGGAAAAATCGTAAAATGATCTAATTTCACATTACCATAATTTAAAAATTTGGTTTAACCACCAAATTCTGAGTTTTAATGATCAAATAATCAAGAATTCGAATAATAGAATAATTAATTAATTAAACAATGAATTAATCAAATAAACGGTTATTTCTAATAAACAAAAAAAAATATCAAAATAATCTTCCAGCCCTACATATAACACAACATTATATTTATGTAATATATTATAAATAAATAAATAAATTTGTGTAATTATTATAGGGGAAATTTGAAAATATGAACATAATGAAGATTTTGTTCCTATTAGTTTTCATCAATGTGTGTGTGGTAAGTATAACATACAATTTTCATTATGCTCTTCAAAAAATATAAATTGTTAAATAGTTGGAAATTTCATATATTTACCATTTAACAAATTATTATTTTTTTTTTACCTAAATCAAATTCATCTCAGTTATATTTATTTGTATCTTTAGATAAAATGAAATGTTTTAATCTTTATTTTTATTTGCATGACTTATTTGATATCCCACTATAACTCTGACACAATAATACGTATATTAAGCAGTTTTAGTTTTTGTTGTTTGTTTTTTGAACTGTGATATTGGTTAAATTTCAAATTGTTCACTCTCTATATTATGGATAATATCAGTAGCGGCACCTAAAATGTCGATAAATTAACTTGTTTTTATATATAAAATTATTATTTATTTATTGCTGTTTTAGTAATTGTCATGCCTATGAATATTATTATTATACATATTATCACGCATCGCAACTCTGTATTGTTGGTTGCTGCAGTTATAACCTATCCATTTTTAGATGTTATCAGAATATCACTTATCTAGGTCATATAGGCATAAGGTAAACTGAATTATGTTTTATATGATATATATGTATATGTAGGTATGTTCTTAACAAAATGAATGACATCACATTCGTTATTGCTATAAAACATTATAGAAATGTCATTTAAGGTGATAACAGTTTGTTTACAAAAAACTGAGGACCCACCCTGAAGTTACTTTCGCAATATATTATATATATTTATATACATTGATTAATGCAAGCATCTTCAAATCACTGATTACAGTGATTACAGTACAATATATGTTATCAATATTTGTCAACAGCTGTTATTTTCAACGTCCAAGGTCACCAATTAACTTTACACAGTGATATAACCCTGATTATTATAGTACCTACCTATTATATTGACATTTTAGAGAAAATAACATAATAAAATATTGTCAATGCATCTGTTATTAATCCGTAGTATTTTTCAGTTGTGCAGCACTAGATATTTCACTCACGAGCCGCTACTGGTTAATAATCGATTTACTTTAGAGCAAGAGCACAATGAGTTATTATTGTTATTGTTTTACAATCTTGTTTATTATTATTTTTTTTTTTTTCCGGAAACAACTATTCTAGGTTTATTACAATGGAAAGTTTTATCAAGATGAAATCATTTTTCGATTTCTTCTACAAATATTTTATCAAAAATAGTTTTTTATTCATTGTTCCCAAATGAATGGTTCTAGAAGCTTGAAAGTTTCTTTGAAATTATATTAGAGTCATTAATTTTTAAAATAATAAGTAAAAATTTTTCCTTCAAATTTTAATTGTTTTCATACTGTATTTATTTAACAGTTATATATTTTATACTGAGCTTTACTATTTTCACATTTTTCTTTCGCAATAATGAAAGAAATGATTAATCATTGCTTTTAAATTGAATACATTCACTAACAGTGGCTTACCTGATGATTGAAGGGTTTACCCTTTATACCGATCCACTACCTATTTATTTGTTTGTTACTCAATAATTACAGAGAAACAATTTCAGTAACGCTACATACCAAAAACATTTGTTTAAACACCAAAGAACTGTGTACGATTTTACGGTCAAAGATTTATATGGAAGTAATATACCAATGTCATTATTCAAGTATGCGCAGTACCCATTTTTGAGAATACGAGAGCAGTGAATTTATGAGAAATATTTCCGTTTTGTTTTATGGTTTTCTTAGGGGTAATGTAATGCTGATTGTTAATGTGGCATCTAAATGTCCATTAATGGAACATAATTATAAAGAATTGAACTATCTACAAGAAAAATATGCAAGTCGAGGATTGGTGGTTCTCGCTTTCCCGTGCGATCAGTTTATGAGCCAGGTAAATATAACACTATAATAATAGTGACTTGGCACTGTAAAATATAGTAGTAATATAAAATAAAATACCTATAATGATATAAAATACTTAAATAGCAATTATCTAACCAAACCCCCAACTAAAGACTTAAGCACGGCAACAACTTTGTGATACGCATATCAATGATATTGACTGATGGATTTTAGTAAAGATTTTAATAAAAATGATATATATAAAATTGAAAGTATTTACGAATTAAAATACAATTAAATTACTATTGAACTCATACTAATATATTAGAATAATGAATAATATTCATGGTTTTTTTTTTTTATGAATAATGTATACCTATTGAATTTTGGTAATATTTCTGTCGTGCCTAACAATTTAGACATGACATAACCTATACTTTCCTCCTAGCTGTCAAATATAACGGCTTTCCATCCAGTCATAGGTAACGACCGTCGCATAAGTCTATTAAACAGTACCTATTTAATTATACTAAATTATATTGTATCAGAGAAACTTCCATTTGTCGATTTCTGATGAAATAGCGTTTTGCGATGATAAATATGATGACTTACACATATTTTACTGAAAAAATGGAATAAAATCACGATATGTAGTAGAACATATCTAAGACAGCTTGCAGTAAACATAAAAAAGAGTATCTATAGAGTGCGTAAGTAAAAACTATTGCTACCTTAGATGCAGCATAGTATGGAAGCTGATCAGAGAAACGTAAAATTACAAAATGTTGGGCTGTCAAAATAAAAACCAATAACAGATCAATGTCCACAAATAGCGTAGGACTAAATATCAGGAAAAATTGTATGGAGTATGTGTACAACTTTGTATACAACAAATACAAATACATCATATACATAATATTATGTAGTGTAGTATTGCAATACGGGCGTGACACCTGGATAGGGAAGACAGGTAAACTGAAATCCTTGGAAATGTGATATTCCAGTATAATATTTGAGTGAAGAGTTACAAAAACGATAAAGTATTGAGAATTATAAATAAAAATGTCAATTTTGGCAAATTATAATATATAGTATATATAATATGTTACTTTGTAGGAACCTGGTGGTAATAGTGAAATTTGTCGATTTAACAAGAGTAAAAAAACAAAATTTCGAGTTTTCGCAAAAGTTAAAATTAATGGTGAAGATGCATCTCCATTATGGAAATTTTTGAAGTCGCAGAGATTTTTTTTAAGTGTAAAACAGTGAGTATTTATGTTCATTCACATTGATATTATATTATATTTACGTACAAAAAAATTAAATCTAATTATGTGTATATTAATAAATGAATACATTCGTCGTTCTAATCGAGAATAATGAAATTTTATCATATTAGTAAAATATCACAAGCATAAATTAATTTTAATAAAGACGTTCTAAGATTTTAAGTCACTATAAATTGTGTTCAAATTAATGTTCAACTTTTAATATGTATATTTTGTATTTAGAATAAATGTATGAAAATGTGTATGTTGATTTTTTTATATATCGTATTAGTAATTAGTGCATCCGCAAGGGCATTTATTTTGCCCATAAAATACCACCAATTAAAGTTCAATATAAATAAAACCGTTTTTAATTTTAGTATTAGATAGTATTATATGCTTAATAAGATGTATTTATAAGTGACACATAAAATATATTTTCAAGATATATGCACGTATCATGCTATCGAAATATCGAATGAAGATTTGGTATTATGGGTATTCTATTATATTATATGTATAATGTATGATAGAATTTCAAAAATCGTTATCACTATGATTCTAAAATATTTTTATTTTCAGAAATTTCATATGGAATTACACCAAATTCATTGTTGACAGGTATGGAAAAGTCGTTCAAAGAATATCTACCTTTGATGTAATGGTACGGAAATTTTTAACACCTACCTACCTAGTCTTTATTTTAATCACTGTATAAGTATTATTTAAAATTAAAAAAATGTCTATCCCAGTAAGTAACTAATTAATAGTAAGCTATTAATTTTTGTAACCTGTAGTGTGTTTGATAAAATTATAAATTTATCATAATTATAATTATACGCAAATTATAACTATAAATTATAAGTACCTATATAGGTACCTAATATGAATACTATTAACTTTACATTTTTGTAAAATTCTAAGTTAAGTAAATATCGGAAAAATTAATCATTAAATAAAAAGTTAGGTATATGTTATACAATAAAAACTTAACTTAGATAAAAAGTTAAATTTTAGTTTATTTATTTTTCTCATTTATGTCTTATATATGTCTTCATATTATGTACATTTCAATTGTATAGATATGTATAGAGAAATAAAAAATTTTATATAAAACGATATTAAAATTAACGGGAATACAGAAATAATTAACTAATATTTTGAAAAATAACATTAACATCTTACGTAAATATAGCTATTAATAAAAAAAGTAGATACCTAACTTTTTGCATAACTTTATAAATAAAAGCAACTTAAGTTTAAATCGTAAAGTCTTGGTTGTCTTACCAAAATATAATAATATATGCATTACGTATTATTTCCAATAGTAATACCATTGGTAAAATTAATTAATCATAATTTTATTGATAAACAGTATTAATATTTCTTATTATATAATAATTTGTTTAAAGTCTAATAACACAATAATACTCAAATAATAAACTTTTTAAGTGTATTTAATAAAAACTAAGTAATACTATTATTATGCAAATAGTATTTATTCAAAAGTAAAACATACACTATACAATATTATAATATGTATTATAATTATGTTCATATTCACATCTCTATCTCTATTTTGACAATAATATTAGTGTCAACGAGATTTTGAATCACGCAATTATTATCTAATATAGGAAATTCGATTGTATGCGTCTTATACTTTCGGAGCCAACATTAGAATTTTTAAATTTTCAGTCTCCATTATTTATTTGTCTTTAAAATATTATCCGCAACATATCATAAAATATATTATATTATTCATTTATTAATTAATTCCCAAAAACAAATATTTTTAAAAATGGATATTATATTATTAATATCGGTCTGAAACAGAGATTACTGTAGAACGCAATATAAAAATACATACTGCATTTATCATGGGAAAGTGTGTTTGTTTTATTTTTAGGTAAATACAATCTAAATATTATGTATATTATTGTTAAAATTGAGTACTCTAAAATATTTATCTGTTATATAAAATAATTTATTTTAGTAGCTGAGTAACCGATGGTAAAAGTACGCATAGGGTAAAAATCTAATATTGAATAAACAATGTAATTTAGAGATATAGCCAAACTGTAATTAAATATCAATTCCATTATTATTTTCACAAAATGTTTCAATAATTTTCTTAAATCTAACTTTCTAAAAATCAAGCAGATTGATATTTAATAATATATAAATTATAATGTATTAATAATATATTAATTATATTAATAATATGTGAGGTATAATACTATTAACTGAAGTTATTTGTATATCCTTAATATACAATTTTGTGTTATTATATTATCGCACTAATCATATTTAACAATACTTTTAGACAAAAATGGTATTTTGTAAAATGTGTAGGAAAACTTTTTAGTTTAGCAAGGCCCATATTAGTATAAAATATTTATCATTGTGAAATTGTGATAAATGAAAATAATAAATAATTTATTTGTATAAATAATTTAGGGAAAAAACACATTACATATGTTATCAATATATATATATATTATATTTATAAATATATAAATATATACCTATACATAAATGTATTTCTATTTCTAGAATATACGAGAGAAAAATTTACCAAACACCTATAGATAATATAATTTACCATGTTTTGAACTCTCCACTTCCTAAGTTCCTGCTCAGGTCCCATTTTAAGCTAAAAACTCTTGTGACTTATTTTTTCAAATATATTAGACAAAAAATCATATAAATCATTATTTTCAAAGTAAATATATCATCTATTTTAATGTTACAAAAGTATTTAAAATATTATGTATGTATATAAAAACACTTATATACCTAAATTTAATGTAGTTTTCTTTTTTTTACAGAAAACTGAAAAATATTTGAAACCCTATTTTTTTAGAAAGAGGATGTATATCGGAAAAATTCCTAAATAAACTAATCGTGGTCAATACCTAAATATCTTTCAACATATACTTATATGCTGGTAAAGTATTTTAATCGACATAATAATTTAAGCCACTTGCATTAACAATCGGTCAATGTTTAAAGTCGAGACATTAGATGGCACATACTACGTTGCATAAATAATAAACTGTTAATATATTACATAGTACGTTGTTATTTTATTATGCATTAACCTAACCTTAGTCCATTATTCCTTGTTCGGGTTATACGAGAATAAAAAATTGTAAGTATAAAAGTTACATTTTTAATACAATAAAACATGAGTATAATTTATTGTCTAACATCGTACATTTTAAAAATAATAATATATTAAAATTCAAAATATAATATAAAAAGTTCTTCCATGAAAACCGTACTTGTCTCCCTACTATAAAGTACTATAGTACTTAATACTAAGTTAACATATCATAACTTCAATTTCATCATTTAGGGATAAAATTTGATGGAAAAATAAATTGTTTACAATTAATTGCAAAGTAAATTGAGACAATGAAATTTAGTAAATAGTAAAATAGGACATAACTAGCTAGTATACATCGCGCCTACTCCACCCTGCGATTTCAACGATTCGTCATTCGTTTGTCAATGATTAAGAGAGCAAACGTTATACAAGTCGGGTTTGATTCCTAAAATATCCTTGTAAATATTATCACACCTGCAATAAATGTCAGTATTAGTTTGCGATTGCTGAAATTAATATATTCCCTCGTGGGTGATTTATTACCGTTCATACTCGATTCACCACAAGCTCCTGTAGCTTTATGGGTAATGAACTTTCTATACAGGTACGCCGGTTCGAATCCCACTCCGCCTATCTGTTTTTCGCTACTTTTTTTTTTATCTAATACCTAAAATCGTTATATATTTTCTTATCGTTTATTATTCGTTCGTTTGTATTGAATTTTGTACCTACCTACTTATTTTATTTCATTAATTAATTATACTTTAAATAATATGCGAAAAGTCTCTATTAAGTAGATATTTAAGTTTATCCCTCTGATTCATAGAATAGGTACCTATACTATAGTTTTTATAGCTCAATCTCATAGTCATGAATTTAATTAATTTATATCGATACATTCGGGCAAACCTTTATCATATAAACGATGTTTAACCGGACTTTCAAACATATCGACCTGACGACAATGGTTGTATAAAAATTTGAGAACGAAAAGTCCGATCGACTTCTTATATGTGCGAAGTAGATACCTACTATATAATATTATACTTTTATTTTTTTTATTTTATATCAATAATAGATTTAATAGTAAATATTTTTTTAATTTTGATCAAATTTATATTGGGGTTGAGTAAAACCTGTTACACTCAGGCGAGAACCGAGCGTAGCGATGTTCGAGTTCTTATATAAAAATCCGAGAATAGTAAGTTCGATCAATTTTCGGATTACTTATTTTGTCAACAGTTTACACTTTAGAAGTGAACGACTATCTTCTAGAACCCGAACACCAGTGTCTGCCTTTGACGTAATATTTTTAAAATTAATTAACCAACAATATTGTTTCCGATAAAATACATAAACCGATGTATACGAATTGCAAAAGTAATTCTACTAATGAGGTGTTATACTGAATAAAAGTTAAACTTACAAGGTTTCACACTCAATCGGAGTTTCAAATTTAAAGTTTCGCACTCAAAAGGTGTTGAACTTACAAATAGTCTCGCATAAAAGGAGTTACACTTACAAGGAGTTGCACCCGCCAGGTGTTGCACTTAAGCTATAGTAGTTTAAATATTTTACTATACTACTGGTTTTTAATACAATTATACATAGTTAACCTATTAGTCAACCATAGTCAACCTATTTTACATTTTTATAGTTACCTATTTTAAATAAAATGTTATAGGTATACTTACTATTTATTTTCAATGAACAAAATTACTAAATATTCAAGAATAATAATTGATAACTAACTATTAAATATGATGTATACATGATTAAACATTTTGAAACATAGAATTAATTTGGATCATTAAATGTAGGTACCATACTTTTTAAATCATATTTCTATTTAGGTATTTATTTTTTTTCAATGTAATAGTTTTTAACTTTTTCTTCTTCTTCTTCTTCTTCTTCTTCTTCCGGCCTTCATAACTCTCCAAGAGTTTTTGCCACCATCACTAAATCGCTCCACTTGTCTCGATCCTGTACTATCTCCCTCCAATTCTGTGCTCCTGGGTCTTCCAAATCTTTTTCTACCACATCCATGTTTTTAACACTATATTTTAAATAAATACCTACTTAATTATAATATTAATCAATTATAATACTTCATCAATTATAGAAAAAATCATATTTTTAAAACTGTATAAAGAATATAATATTTTATGACTTCAAAAATTTAAATTAGGTACCTCCTATTTTACTGTACCTACCTATTATTTAGGTACCTATGTTAGATACCCACTTAAATGTTATAGTTATAGGTACACAGTTCAAACTTGAATAATAGGAACATTCATACCTAATAACAAACTAAGCTTTATATTATAACAATTGCTTATAAAAATTAACAAATTTTAATAAATTTTTTTTATTTATAATTTACTTTTGGTATAATAAATTTATATTTGATAAGTTTATTGTAGGTAATATAATTTTAATGATCTATATTAATTTTGTAATAGAAGTACATTAGTCTTATAGGCTATAGCGTACACATTATTATTATACTAGCTTGTAAAATTGTAAAATTTATTGTCATATATGTATATTTTAGGCAGAGATCTTACTATAATATTGATTGAGAAATCGACTTTCTTTTAAATTTATTTTGAGAAACGAATGAATTCAAATTAAATTAATTCAAAGGAAAGTATTTATTTCAAACACTGAAAATAGCGCTATCGAAATATTGTAAAATACGAATACCTACTAATCTACATATAGAATATACTTGAAAATTATTGATGCAAGTATAATATTACAATTTATATTTTTTAATAATTTGTTTTATGAATAATGAATATAAAAATGTATAAAGATATTTGAATATTTGTACACTCCAATAATTCATTTAGTATTCAAATATTAGTAATGTTCTAAAGATGTGGATGCGATGTATAATAACTAATTGAACAATGTATTGAATAAAGATAAGTGATAACAGATGTTAATATAACAGAGGCATATTAGTATTCTTTTTAATTTTTTTAAATATGGGAATACTCGTATATAAACCATCATTTATTACATATGTGTAATTACTATAGGAGAAATTTGAAAATATGAACCTAATGAAGATTTTTTTTCTATTCGTTTTAATCAATGTGTATGGGGTAAGTGTAATGAACATTTTTAATCATGCTCTTCAATATAATATGTAAATTATTCAACGGTTGTAATCTTTATATATCTACTGTATAACTAATTATTTATATTTTTTCACAGCTGACAGTTAAATTGAAAATTTTTACCTCAAATTTTACATCAAATTCAGTTCAGTTAAATTTATCTGTATCTATAAATAATGTTAAATGTTTTAATCTTCATTTTTATTTCAATGACTTATTGCTGTTTGATACCCCATTTAATTCTGCCATAACTATTTATATATTATAATATTATAGATTTTATTGTTTTTATTTTTAAACTGTGATTTTACAAGTTCGTTAAAATTAATGTTAATATTGATTTACTTTAGAGTCAAAGCGGAGTGAGTGCTTTAATGTTTTATAATCCTTTTTATTGTTATTATTTTTTTCCCCCACAGAAACAACTATTGTAGGTTCGTTACAGTGGAAAATTTTATCAAGATTTTACTTTGAAAAATTCATTTTTTTATTTCTTCCTCTAAATAAATATTACTAAAAATCGTAATTTCATCATTATTCCAAGAATAATGGATTTAGAAGCTTGAAATTTTCTTTGAAATTATATTGGTGTCATTAATTTTTTAAATAGTTTAACATTTCCTTATCATTCAAATTTTAATTTTCATCATACTATACGTATTTGACAGTTAGATATTTTATACTGAACTTCAATTTATTCCAATTTTTCTTTCGTTGTAATGAAATAAATGAACAATTAATGCATTCAAATTCAATACATTCACTATCAGTTGCTTATCTGACGATTGAATGGCTGTTTATGGGTCTACACCTTATATTGGCCGATTATTTATATTATTTGTTACTCAATGATTACAGAGAAACAGTGTCGGTAACGCTAGAAAACAAATGAAAACGTGTACGATTTCTCGGCTCCTGATATTTATGGACATTATGTACCAATGTTAAATTACAAGTATGCCCATTACCAATTTTTTGAGGAAACAAAAGCACTGAACTTATGTGAAATATGTCCCATTTTGTTTTTTTGGTTTATTTAGGGGTAAAATATTGCTCATAGTTATTCTGCCATTCCAATTAAATGTAGAAGAACCTACTTTCACAGAGTTGAATAATCTACATGAAAAATATCCCAGTAAAGGATTGGTGATTCTCGCTTTCCCGTGCACTGATTTTATGAAAAGGGTAAATTTAATTCAGTAATAATAGTTACGTAGCATGTATTCGTATACAATGAAATTATTATGAAAAATAATAATAAAATTATAATAATATAAACTATTATGATAAAAATACTTAAATAGCAATCATCTAACCTAACCTGCAGTTATTGTTAGCAATACTGTATATAGCAATTAGTTTGTGATACGGCATATCAATCATATTAGCTGATGGATTTTAGTAGATTTTAATTAAAGATAATAAATACCACAAATTTTTAATATTAATGACGCGATAAAAATTTTATACAATAAATAAATACATAGTTTTTTTAATGAAAAATTTATAATTACTATTTTGACGAAATATCAGGAAAAATTGTATGGAGACATATAATACAAATGCATATGTAGTACAATACTAAAATCGGCCGTTAGATATGGTTAGTGAAGAAAGGAAACCTAGAATCCTATGAAATATGGTATTACCGTAAAATATTTGCGTGGAAATTTATTAATGTTAAAGTATTGAAGATTATAAATGAAAAAAAGGCTATTTCGGCAAGTTAATAAAATAGAATAATATTTTGATAGGCCACAACAAAGTGACCAGGTAATCACATACCTACAAGATTAGATTATATAATAATAATAATAATAATAATACAACAATATTTAAAAAAAACCCGTTATATAAGATATTAAATCATAAAAATTTAAAAGACACCCCTGACTTAATTTAGAGAACAGATGATAATTGTCTGTTTTTCCAAATTCATCAATCATATTTGATTGGCTTGGGTAATCAAACCGATTCATAATCGGAATCAGAATCAGAATTTTAGATTCTGAGCTGAGCAAGGGAGCTAGTGGTTTTACAATGATGTAAAATATGTTCAAATCAAATATGATTTATAGGTTATTTGAGTTACAAATATTACTAAAAAATATTTATATTGTATTTTCAAATATTTTTTGTTTTGTTTTGTTTAGGTTTAGAATTCTAAAAAATTGATTGTCATACAGGTACGTACATTTTAAGCAGAGAATATGCTATGGAATTACTCGAAAAATCAACTTTCTCTCGAATTTCTATAGGGAAACGAATGAATTCAAAGGAATTTATTTATTTCAAACATTGAAAATAAATCTATCAAAATATCGTAAAATACCTACTAATCTACATATAGAATATTCTTAAAAATCATTAATACAAGGATAATATTACAATTTATATTCCTTAATATTTTGTTGTCTAAATAATGTGTATTATATATATTATTTTAAAATATATAGATATTTGCATATTTTTAGGTTACAATGTTTCATCTAGTATTCATACAACAATAATATTTTAAAGAATTGTATGAGACATATAATAACTATATTAAACAGTTATTGAACAATATATTGAATATAGAGAAGTGATAACAGATGTTCATAACAAAAGCATGTTAATGATTTTTTTTTTTTAAAATGTGGTAGGTACACATGTAGTATATATACCTATATTATACATAAGTATATACAAATCGATTTTACACTCTATTAAACTATTAAACAATTATTGAACAATATATTAAATAGTGATAACAGGTGTTAATATAACAGAAACATATTAGTATTTTTTAAAAAAATTTTAAAGATGGTGCAATGGTGCATAGGTAGCTTATTATATATAAATATAAATTGTTCGCCAGTACGCGTATACTAGTACATAGACTACAATTTAATAAATTTGTGTAATTATTATAAGAAAAATTTGATAATATGACCCTAATGAATATTTTGTTTCTATTCGTTTTATTCAATGTGTGTGGGGTAAGTGTAATAAATATTTTTAATCATGTTCTTTAATATAATATGTAAATTGTTAAACGGCTGGAATCTTTATATATCCACTGTATATGGAATTATTTATATTTTCACAGCCGATCTTTTTTCGATTTCTTCGTCTAAACAACTAATTACGAAATGTGGTTAATTCATCATTATTCCAAAAATAATGGATATAGAAGCTTGAAATTTTCAATGGAATTATATTGGCATCATTTAACTTTAAAATTTGTTTTCCCATTCAAATTTAAATTCTCATCTTACTGTACATATTTAACAGTAATATATTTTAAACTGAGCTTCAATTTATTCACATTTTTCATTCGTTTTAATGAAAGAAATGAATAATTAAAAAAAATATACATATTTTTTTAAATTCAACACATTCACTACCAGTGGCGTATCTCACGATCGAAGGGGTTCACACCTTATACTGACCGATTATTATTTATTTATTATTGTTATATAAAAATTACAGAGAAACATTGTCAGTGATGCTAAAAAACAGATGAGAGAAAATAACGTGTACGAATTCTCGGCCTATGATATTTATGGACATTATGTACCAATGTCAAATTACAAGTACGCGCATTACCCATTTTTGGAAAAAACGAAAACAGTGAACTTATGTGAACTATGTCCCATTTTATTTTTTGGTTCTTTAGGTATAAGATTTTGCTCATAGTTAATCTACCACCCCAATGTAAATCAATGGAAACTGCCTTCAAAGAGTTAAATAATCTACATAAAAAGTATTCCAGTCAAGGATTGGTGATTCTCGCTTTCCCGTGCATTGATTTTATGAAAAGGGTAAATTTAATTCAGTAATAATAGTTACCTACCGTGTAGTCGTATACAATGAAATACCTATTATAATATAAAATACTTAAATAGCAATCATCTAACCTAACCTGTAAGTAAATACTTAAGTATAGCAACAACTTTTTGTCATACGCGTATTATTATCATTAGCTGATAGATTTTACTATTTTAGCAGATGTTAATAAAAAGGATAAATACAACGAAATTTCAATATTACAACTCGGGTTAATTCATAGTTTATTTCGTGAATAATATAATAAATATTTTTATTAAATATCGGGAACAATCGTATGGAGGTATAATACAAATGCATATTATGTAATAGAGAACTAAAATCGGGCGTGAGACACGGATGGTGAAGAAAGGAAACCTATAGAATACTATGAAATGCGGTATTACCGTATGATACTTGAGCGGAGAGTTACGAATGGTTAAGCAATGAAGATTATAAGAAAGAAAAAAAAGGCTATTTTGTCAAGTTCATAAAATAGTATAATAATATAATAGGCCACAACAAAATTACCGTGTCACATATTAAATCGTAATAGACTATAAAATCAAACGTAAAATGTTAGATCGGTGAAGGAAATGTATGCCACAAACAGAGCCGTAGCAAGATTCGATAGCGCCCTTGGCAAAAAACCGAATTTCCGCCCCTAAAATGGTAACGAAGAAAAAAATACTTCTCATTCCTTAAAAATCCAGTTAATATGCAAAAAAAGAAACTCA
>JAIPRL010002598.1:0-57232 GCA_025469235.1 Pemphigus obesinymphae
GTTTATTCAAAAATATAATAAAGCAAGCACTATTAATGGCTGGTCTACTGAACAAAAGATAACTTTCTAATGTATTTATCTAAAAGACACAGCACTAAATTTTCTAGACAATTTCGAACAAACTAATCCAAATGTTACTTGGGAAAATATAGAAAGAGCTTTTCGTTTTGAATTCGAACACCCATCACGAAAATATATGTTAAGGACAATTTTAGACAATAAGAAACAATTATCTGATGAATCTATATCCTCATATATAAACGATACCGAAAGTCTATGCAAACAAATTAACCCGAATATGTCGCAAACATAACTCACGCATAATCTAATTAAAAGCTTAAAACCAAAAATTGTTAGATATATAGATCTTTTAGACAAGAATAACTTACATGATTTAAAAAAGAGCATCAGAAAATATGAATCTATGGAATTTATAATAAATGATAAAACACCAAAATATTATAATGAAATTAAATCTCAAACAACTAGAGAACATTTTGACTCAATGAATGAAAATAAAACCCAAAAACAAATAGAACATTTATTCTCTTATTTATCTTCTCAAATTGCGGACCTAAAATCTATTGTTAAATCTTTGAGTGAAAATCGCAATTTTAATTGGAATGGAAACAACAATAACGAAAATCGCAATAAATATATTAGCCCAAATCAAAATTATAATAATAATTTTCATACATATACCAATAGCTATAATAATAATAACACATTTTCACAATCAAACTCAAATCAAAATTATCACTATAACAACAATTTTTCGAATGAACAACGTAGACAATTTCCTAAATACATATCAAAATAATTTCAATAATTATAATCAAATAACAATATATCATAATTTCTAACACAGACCACAATGTGAACACTGTCATAAATATAACCATAAGAGTCAGGAAAGTAAGTGGAAATTAATATAGGATTTTAGCAACAAAAAATACCATACTTCAGAAATTTCCTATTCAAAAAATAAATTTACTAATCAAAAATTTGTAAATAGGTCAATTGCACAAAATAAAATTTTGCATTACCACTTATCTCCAAATACTATATACAATTCAAATTATTGCCCAACAACACCAGAAAGTACTTATTATTTATTACTTTATTACCACCTTTATTACTTTTTATTTTAAATTTTCCTTTCCCATTTCATGACAGTGTTAAAGGAAGTTTACCATCATTTGTTAAGAGTAACTAAACAAAAATTATCTATGGATTCATTCACTGATATTTAAATACTGAAATTAAATGACACAATCAATATAGAACTATTTATTACTGATATATATGTACATATATATTTTAAGTAAAGTTAATACAGGTATTTTTAAGAAGCCGTTAATACAGGATCTGGAACTCAATTGAAAAACTAAAAAACGGGAACCGGAACTGTAACCTAAATTTTTATTTTCCATGAATCTGAACCGGAACCAGAACCGATATTTCGATTAGGTTCCAGTCCCTGGTAGCTACACAAAATATTGCACATCTAGAATTGTAGTATAAAATGTAAGCAACATGAAGTAAA
This sequence comes from Pemphigus obesinymphae, assembly GCA_025469235.1. Taxonomy (NCBI): domain Eukaryota; kingdom Metazoa; phylum Arthropoda; class Insecta; order Hemiptera; family Aphididae; genus Pemphigus; species Pemphigus obesinymphae. Next base: position 1,547 of record JAIPRL010002598.1, read on the forward strand.
TTGATAATTTAATTTTTCATTGTGAATATTAATTAAATCACATTAAACTCGTTGAAAATTGTTATTTTTATATATTTTTGAATTGTTATTTGATAAATAGTAATTGTTGACGACAATAATGCATTATTATAATAATAAGATAATCTCAGTTAAAATAATAAAATTGTTAACAGAAATCAGACCACATTACATGGAAAAAAATATTTATTAATATATAATTGGTCCCTCAATTATTATTGATCGAAAAACAGTTAAAATATACACATTTTAACAAAATTTAGAAAGTGTTTAAAAATAATTCACTCATTGTTAGTTAAAGATTTTGAAATAAAATTTTTTTGAAAATCAGATCTGAAAAGAGCTATATTGATTATTATTTTTTTATTTAAAATGAAATATTACATTTTAAATATCAAATTCCTAAGCATTAATGTTTAATTTAAAAATATATAAGCTTTAATGCCAGGCTGTAATTATAATTTCAAAAATAAAAAATTAATAATATTCAACAGTAAAAAAGTTATAGCATCTGTTAACCCGTAAGTGGTATGGTGCGATCCCACAGACCGCTGCAGTTATTTATTTTTGTTTAGGTGATAAGATATTGATAATATGATCTCGGAGATAGAGTTTACCTTTCTTTGAAGGTGGTATTAAAAAGGGTTTGAAGGTAAATATTTATGGCTATGCTTGTCACAGCTGTTTATAAGTGATAAGTGGTTTCACAGACCGCACCATACCATAGACATGACTATTTTTTTTATCAAAAATGAATTTATTTTTATTTTTTTTATTTTTGTTTATGAAAGTTGAAAACGATTTAGTTCAGTTATAATAGTGGTCTCATAATCATGGTTAAACCTGTTACCCAGGTTACCAGTAGTTGAATATTCCTCTACTTTACAGCTTACGTTGGATGTGGTTTGATTATGGTTACTAATAACCGATCGTTTATTATTACATTTTACGAATAAAAACTATAAGAAATACTTTAATGAGAAATACGGTAGTTAACTCAGAACACGATCTACTATTAATAAAATATAAAATATTATATTAAATCTATTATATTTTAAAATTTTAAAATTGTTTGTTTATATCAATGATATTATCACTTTACCAAAGTTTTGCAACCGTAGTATTGAAAGAAAAACATAAACACGGAATACACTGCACAGAGTCGGTGGAATACCACCTTAAGAGAGCTATTTTGACTCTGTTATATTTATCTAAAAATTGAAATTTTTGAATCACTTTTTTTTTTTATTTAGCTCTAAATTTTATCTACTTCAATATTTTAATAGTTATGGAGTTCAAAATTCATTTTTATATGCTTCAGAACTTCAGTAGATAAGTAAGATAGTAAGATAGTAAAGTCAAGTATATAATTACATGGGAGATCCTAAAACTTTCTAAAAAATTAAATAATTTCTTTAAACGTTTTAAATTAGAATTGAAAAAACGGTTGTCATATAAAAGTTGATCCTACTGAGATAATTTTTCTATAAAACATGTGATGGAATAATTGAAAAATGTGGTCCAAATATCATTAATAAAACTAAGCGTTTCAGGAGACCGCACTATAGCGAAATAAAAATAAATTGATTTTGACTAAATACTTTTTTAGAATTCCATAAGAAATAAATTTAAATAAAAATACACGCACAATGACATAATATAAACAGAGTATATAGGTTATTGTGACATGTTGTATAAGAAAATAAATATATGTAACTTCATTCATTAAATTTATTAGCAATAGCCATGGTTTTATTGAAAATAAGTCATTCAATGTGTCGCATAAATTCTGACGATGAATTATATAAAACTAAATATTATTGTAAGAATATACTGAGCTTCATTTAAATGATATCAAAGGTGTTTTAGTCTAGCTGAGTGTGTATTTTAAAATATGATCTAGCTTTTTTCCGATTATTTTTACTATTATTACTTACGTGGCATACCGAAAAAGCCTGGAGCGTCTATTGATTTATTAATTTATAAACCATAAAAATTTATTAGGTATAATTAAACTTAATATTTTTATTAGAAGTTCAAAATAAAAATTAATATATAATATAAAATATAACCATATTTATCAGTAAAATTAATTTGTATTATAGAATATAATTATATTTAACATCTAGTATTAGCTGTAGGACATCAACAGGTTAACAATATATATATATTTATAAGATTAATTACATTTATATTTACAATTAAATGATATCATAAAAAAATACTCTACAAAGAATTATGGTTAAAACTTATAGTTATTTATAATTTTTTGTGAATTATCTCAGCACATATTTTTATTAATAGGTAAGTTATATTCCCTTTTATTCATAACTAGTTGTGTTCTTTATAAAAGAGATTGAAAAATCGAAAATTTCTATTTTAATCTAGATTGAGAAACATTATTTTTACATTATTACGTTTGACAACAGTAATTCATAGAATTTATGCATTGTGAGAAAATCATTGAATTTAATTTATATTATTATTAAAAAAAAAATTAAAGAAAAAGTAAATTTATTTTAGTCTTACTAAGTGTGTATTTTGAAATATGATGAAGCTTATTTTTCGATTATTTGTAGCATGATTACTTACCATCATTATTGGTATTGCCTGTAAAATAAATTGATTTATTAATTTATAAACCAAAATTATTGAATAGATTTAATTAAAGAAAATTAAAGATATGTATGAAGGGGCGAGTACAAGAGGGAGAAGTCTGTGTGGAGAAACTGAGGATTTTAGGGTCAGAGTGGTTTATTAAATAGTATCGATAATTTCAATTCGAGAGTTTATTAAATAGTATCAATAATTTCAAAGTTGACAACAATATTAAATGGTACCTACATCAAATATTACCCTTCTAGAACTATAGTGTAAAATGTAAGCATAAATTTAAATTTTGACAACATTAATTCATAGTTCTGGTAATAAGATATTCGCAGTTAAAATATCAATTGATCACATAAATCATAACACAATTTATGGAAAAAAATATTTATCAATTTTGAATGCATCCGCAATTCTAATTGATTGAAAAGCTGTAATATATTCACATTTTCACAAAAATTAGAAATTGTTTAAAAATAATTAACTCAACGTTAGTTAAAGATATTGACATGATATTTTTTTAGAAATCAAATCTAAAAATGGCTATATTGTATCTTTTGTTTACACTTCAAATAAAATATTACACTATATATTTCGAATTCCTAAGCATTAAAGATTAACCTAGAACCTAGAGAATTATATTAAATTCTTTAACAATAGAAATACTAATCTTGTATATTATGTATGTGAATAGCAAGGAAATGTACAAAGCGTTTTTAATAATAAGTAACTGATACTATATAAAAAAAAAACAATAAGTATAAATTTCAAAAAAAAAAATTATTATTTAGATGACGCTGGACCAAATTGGATCTCAGTGGAACAGTGTTCCCAACATCATTAATTCTGGAGTTATCGCGAAATAAAAATAAATTGATTTCGACAAAATATTTATTTAGTGATCCGTAATAAGTAAATAAATAAATAAATAAATAAACACTTGTAAGGATATAATATTATTAATACAGAATATAGGTCACTGTGACATTTTACATAAGAAATTGAATAAATGTAATTTAATTCGTTAATTTATATTTAATAGCCATAGTTTTATTGCACATTATTCATTCAATGTATTGCATAAATTCTTACGATGAATCATATAAAACTGAATATTAATGTAAGAATATACTGAGCCTAATTTTAAAAATGTCAAACATCTATTAGTCCAGCTGAGTATGTATTTTGAAATATGATCAACTATTTTATTAGTTTATTTGTATTATTATTACTTACGTATATAAACAAGATTTCCTGTAAAATCAATTGATTTTTTAATTTAAAAAACCATAATTTTTGAATAGGTACATATATTTACTTAAAATATGTATACTGAATATTATGACCACCACAATGATTATTTAGATGATGCTAAACCAAAATGTACCTTAGTGGAACAGTGTTCCCAACACCATTCATTCAGGAGTTATTGCGAAATAAACTAAATTGATTTTGACAAAATACTTCTTTAGAGTTCCGTAAAAAATAAATTAAATAATGAATAAATCAAAATACCTGTACAATGACATAATATAAACACAATATATAGGTTATTGTGACATGTTATATAAGAAATTGAATATATATTGTAATTTCATTCCTTAAATTTATAAGCAATGAAAATGGTTTTATTGAAAATTAGTCATTCAATGTATTGCATAAGATCTGATGAAGAATCGTATAATACTGAATATTATTGTAAGAATGAACTGAATTTTATTTAAATTATGTCAAACGTATTTTAGTCTAGGTAAGAGTGTATTCTGAAATATAATTAATCTTCTTCTTCGATTTTTATAGCATAATTACTTACTATTAGGAATGACATAGTCTGTAAAATCAATTGATTTATTAATTTATAAACCAAAATTATTGAATAGATTTAATTAAACTTAATAAATTTATTAGTAATTTAAAATAAAAATTAATATATATCACAAAATATAACACAACTAATAAATACAAGTAAAATTAATATGTATTACAGAATATTATTATAAATAACAACATGTATTAACTGTAAGGCTTCACCAGATTAACAATATAAAATATATAAATAAAAGAATTATAAAAAGAATGTAACAGGACTATTTAAAAGATGAAATAAAATATTTTCTATTGATTATTTTTAAGTTTTATGTTTTTAAATTATTATTACAGCCTGCCATATTAATTTAAATATTTTTAAATTAAATTTCAATGTTTAGGAATTCGAAAAAAAAATAATAATAATTCTAATAATATACAAAAGTTAGAATTCAATAATGTTTATTAGGAAGGGAAAAAATTTCACTTATCAAACATTTTGAACACCCTGTAGAATATTCTTAAAAGAAATTTAGTTAATGAAACTTTTCTAAAAGTTGTAACGAACGAATTCTATTAAACTTTTAAAAATTGAATTAAATTGACCTCCTGGGACCTATGAAATATTAAATTATGCATAAGATAAGCAATGAAATATTATGATATACAAAACGTTATTAATAATTTGTAATCGATATTATAATATTACAACATGTTACACATTTGAAACAAATTTTCAATTAAACATTATAAAATTTTATTAATAATTATTTCCAAAAGACATAATATTCAATAGGTATATATTTACTTGAAACATATTGTATACTGGACACAATAACTAAGGCAATAATTACTAATGCGTAATTTTTGATTGATTCCATTACTGTATTTTGTTGTACTTTAGTAAGAACTGGTACTATAATAGGAATATTATGTCGGTTTTTTAAAAAATTGAATGTTATATGGCTGTGTTGAGTAAATATTCCAATAAAAAATATGTGTTTGAATAGTACATATGCCATATGTTAGGACAAGGAAAGGGGAATACAGACTCTCGTTTAAATTATTAAAAGCCTGTTTTCAGTTAACTGTATGTTTTTATTACATAAATCAAAATGTATATTGCACGTACACACAAACTATATTACAGGTTACACCGTCGGGTTGGAACTAACCTGCAAATGTTAATGAAATTGGAGTGATTCGCCATATTGCTTGGTACCACATATTACTAACTTTTATACTTTTGTATATGCGGGACACATTATATAGTGTATAATATGTAGATATACAAGCTTAAAATATAATAATTATTAAAATACAATACGGACAAAAATCATTCGACGTTTACTTTAAACGAAAATTTAGCGTTATCAAAAATAACACAAATAGGTAACACGTTACGGATGAACTGAACAACGTATACAGTCGATCGAGCGATTCGTGTACAAAATTTTCTTCTTGTTAATAATTCTTGGTCATGATACATACGTCGGATTATATATTTATACATGCGATGGATCATATATGATTATTATTGTACACTTCATTTTGCGGGCCAACGCCTATGAGGGAGTCGACCTCGACAATCTAAATCATTGCCGACCGCACATAATAATAATAATAATAATAATAATGTATATATTATATAGATACGTATACAGCTGTTGTTCGCCGTACCCACAAATAATAATATTGCGATGGGTTGAAACGCACGCGGCGTTCGTGCAGTATGGTCGCACCTTTATATCGGTATAGGTACCGTCGAAATATTGACGGAAGGAAATACGGTCGCGTTTATACGTATATAGTATCATATTATGTCATCCCGCCGCCGCATATTCGACCTCAGAGATGATATTTAGATACAGATACAGATACATACATATTTACAGTGTGTTGGAGATAACTGCGGGAAACGCTCTGGGTATTATATATTATTCACGGGTTTTTAACCAAATTGTGAAGTTATTTTAAATTTCAAATGGCTATGACTCGGCTACATTTTTGTTTAGGACCATATATATATATAGTTTCATACTACAAAATTACTTGAAAATTTCAACCTTGAATCCTGTATTTGAAAATACGAATACTGACGTTTTAAAAACCAAAGTCGACAGTCGTATAGGGTACTATATATATGCACGTCCAAAAATGTATAATACAAAAAAAAAAAAAAAAAAATTATGACGTATATTTTGTATTTCTTCTATTCTACAAAAAAAAAAAAAAAAAACTCAATAAATATTGGTTAAAAACTCGAGGAGATATTATGGAGTATTTCAATTCATTTCGAACACATTGTAAAAATAAGTATATATATATATTATACCGTGTACATATATACCTATATATATAATATGTAATGAATGATCATATAATATATATTGTCAAGGAATAAATATATATTATATTTACATTATAAATATAGGTATTCGGTATACGAGATATGCATATCTTAAAAAAAAAAAACGAATACTGCACTTGTTTAATGTATATGTTTTACGACCCCCAGGTATGTACCTATATACTTATATGTTGGTTTTCATTTCGTATATACGATACATACTTGTACGACTTTGGACGCGACACGATTAACAAATAACCGAACGAGTCAAAATAAATTACATTCAAAAAAAACTACATGTTAATATTGCATATAGGTATATACCTGAAATTTACACCGAAGTTTAGTTTAACTATATAATAGGTCTATTCAACGGCAACAATCATCATTTCGTATGCGTGTCGTAACCAATAATATTGTAATCGTAGTCGGACGTGAAAAATTCGATCACGTATTCTTGTTTTCTACACTATACCTATGACGTACTCGTATAGCTGCTGCATACAGTGCATTATCAATGTTGTCTACAATTGTAGAACATATCCGGAAAAAATGTTTTTTAATTTTAAATTTTCGGTATATACCTAATGTTGTAGGTACCTATATACTTACTCGTATATGTATATAATATAAATTATAAAGAATACAACAAGCTTCAACTATACCTATATATGATTAATTATTATTTATTGTACACGGTTATACAAAAATAATCGTAATTATTAAATATAGTTAAATAAAAAGTAAAAAAGTATTAAATTGACGAGTGACGACCTTGTTCCCTGACTACTTTAGTCATTTTTTATGTGATTATATAGATACTTACCTATTCTTGGTATCACATCATGTGTCATGCCTTTCAAATTCTGTACCTATACTTCCATACTTCCAGTCTTCTAAATTATTTAAAATTTTAGCTGATTCTTTAAAATAACTCACCGATAATGAAATTATAATAAAATATATTATATTATACAATAAAATTTAAAACTCAAAATGTGTCAAATGATTTTATGGATTGTCATTTGAAGATTTAAAGTTGTATATCATCCGAACAAAGTTTTTGATGTAACAACTATGGAAATATAATAAATTCCCATATATAGTTAATATAATAAAAAAATGATGACCATAATAACTAGGGGGTCCAGTACCGACAGTTTGGTAAATTAACGCGAATATAATATGTAGTTATAAATCGAAAACCTTCTTACCGCACTCTGTAAAAATTTCCGAATTTTGGTAGTAGGTATTAAAAATAATTTTATTATCGCCAATTCGGTTAAAATACCGAACGTCTCATGTATTACCGAAATGTCCTATAATTAACCCATATAATACCGAATACTAAAACTAGGTATAATGATAAATGTTATTAGGTGTTTCATCTTTAATCGGTGTCAATCGATGAAATACTCGATGCGTCAATGTATCTATAGTTTTTAATACTTTTACATTATGCATATTATATTTCGCTTGTCTTTGCTCTTTTTACATAATATAATATTAAAGATTTATATAACACCAATTTGAGTGTAAGTATCATTTAGTTTAAATAATTTTTAATATGTGATTTATAATTTTCCCGTTTCGGACTTAGTTATACATCTGGAATAACTTCGGTAATACATCATATATGTAGCAATATATTATATCTCAACGATTTTACCACAACCTTTGTATACATTAACAATAACGACGATAAACAATAAAATATGAATAAACGACCGAAAACGGACTGTGGCTGTGTGTTCGTACAGCTGTTATTAACATACATTATTATAGCTGTAAAATGCAGCTACATTATAATAATAATAAATAATAAATAATCGTATGTAGTGGCGAGTCCGACGACGGTTGGCCTCGGGTTTGACAAATTGCATTTCAATAGATAATAAATCCACAAATAATCACCAGACAGTCAACGGGTCACGTTTCATTTTAGCCGAAAATCAAATATTGGCTACTATAAATGAATAAATTTTATATTTATTTACACACGATTCCTCGTATATAAGATTATGCATAGATGATAATTTTGGAAGGAGGATTTGGAGGTTCTAATCATGTCCAATATATTAAAATGAACCCCTTGCAAAAATGTATAGGTACTAAAAATCGAGTGATTTAATGCTAAATAGTTTAAACTATAAATGTTTAATATTTTTTTAAAAATGGATATAGGTATACCTAATACCTAATAGGTATATTTCATTAACAGTTATACGATAATTTCAGGAAAACTGTTGTTACAAATATAATTCGTTCATTGTTGTATTAACAATAAACTTTGTATTAATAATAAATTATTAACTCGCAGGTCGGTTTCCCCTACACTTTTTCCTTTAAATTAAAATATTTAATTGCGATCAGTGATGAAGTTATAAATTTTTTTTACCCTAAGATTTTTTAGTGTGTATGGGTGTAACTGGATCAAGAGCAGTATTAAGGTTAGTTAAATTAATTAAAGTTAATTTTATTCAAAATAAAGAAGGAAAAATGACTTAAAACTAAAAACGTAAACTATAGAAAATATAGGAGGTACCTATACCTCCAAAGTCCTATTTAGGTATAATATACCTAAATATTCAAATTATAACATTATACCTATTATTATATTATAATTATAAATATATTAATATATTATATATATTTTAATATTCCGTTAACTTGCAGAATGGAAAAATGATATCATGCAAATATAATATATTTTAACTGTTTTCATGAGACCAAAATATTTTCATATAATATAGAAGCTTTTTGTAATATTTATTTTTATAATTAGGTTTAAAAATGTTAGTTTTAAATAAAAAAAAAAGATAATTTAAAAAAAAAAATTATTTAATCCTTTTTATTCGAACTAGTAAATTTTATAAACTACGACTGCTATCATTACTGGTTAAAATATAAAATTAAACAAATGTTTCAGAATTCTGAAATGTTTAGGTTATATTATGATGTATTTCGAATTTGAAAGCAAGAATATAACCATCGCATTAAAAAATTATTCTGATTGAAGTTCGCTTTTAAAAAACAAATTATTTTTCAAGAATTATTATAGAATTATAATGAAAATAATTCAGTCATTTACAATACGGATTAATTAACTATACTTTGTATTCAAATTTCAATTTTTCGCATTCCAAAAGTAATAAATTCTATCAAAGTTAATTTAAAAACTTAACGTAAAAAGATCATTTAAAATTCAAACGTTTTTAAAAATATTCTTTCATTTTTTAAATATATTACCTACCTATGTAATGGGAATAGGTTCTATCTCCAGTTTTAAATCTGTGGTTTACAGCAATTCACTAGTTTTCTCAGTCAATATACATTCTTTATTTCCTGATATGAATCACATCCTTGCAAGTCTTCTACTATATATATTTATCATTGTACAAAATATACGGCAATTGTGGTCTTCCTGTACAGTGTTTTCCTTGGACACTTAATTTAATAATTATTAGTTCTATATCAACCCTTTATGTCTGAATATACACCATATATGGCTATACCCCATTCGACTCGTCTAAGTTTGTGATATTTTAGAATAGTATGTAGGTAGATATATAATTAAGCTTGTATTAAAAATTTATAAATTTCCAGTAATTTTTGGACGCCGAAGTATTACGTCTATGGTCATTATATAAGCAAAATTGAAAGGGACTATAAATTATTATTTCTGTGATGGAGTGTGGACGTTCATGTTATACTCGGCACAATCTTCGTGAGTGTTTACTATTTATAGTATGAACTCAGTATTTTTACTTTATTTACAACGTTTAAAAATTAAAACTCGTTCTTCGCCATCGGCAATAACGACTATAATGGATTTCATTATCATATCAGATCGTGGAAATTTAAAATACACGCATAACTATCATGTATGGTATTTAAAATTTTTTTTGTATCTAAGATATGCAGTAATATTAAAATGTTGTAATATTCTTTCAACACTTTGTATTATGGATCTAAAATATATTATTAAATATGCAAAATTAACGAGGATAATAAAATAGTCTGGATCTGATTATTATAAGCACTAATCGTCCAAATACATATATTATAATATACGAAAACAATAATTAATATAATATCTATATATTATAAGAAAAAAATATAAATCATTGTGTTCTATAATTATTCTTTATATAATCATTAAAATTAAAATGTTTAATTTTTATACTTTTATGATTGATTTACAGGATAATAATTATAGATTTCTAAATAGTTGTGGTTACATTATGGTTAAATATATTATTCGCGAACCAAAGTATAAATTCATTGATAAATTTTCTAAATTTTTTGAACAATAGCTTATACAAAGTGCAAAGCAGGAAAAGGTATTAAGAGTTGAAACCCCTTCGGAAAATCAGAGAAAATAAAAAAATCAATAACATGACTTTCTCGCGAGTTAAAAAAAAACCAAAACCAAGTATATATATAGGTAAAGTAATACACAAAGTAAAGTATACATTTATAAAATACAAGTGACACTATACTTTTAGTTCAATTAAATCAAGTGGGTTTTATTGTAAATTATGGATTAGCAGAAATTGGTTTTACATTTTTATTAAAACTTTCATAATATAAATACAGTTAATAATTAATATTAACAAAACATAAAAAGAAAAATAACAATAAATTATAAATTATTATAAATACAAATATTAACAGAACTAAACAAAACTAAGTAAAGAACCTGAAATTATAATTTGTAAAAGAAGGGTACTAAATTACAGATAAAAAAAGGAGAAAATGCATTGAGGATACTTAGGTATCTGATCAGAAAAGGAGAGGGACTTAAATAATCTGCTTCTATAGTTAAAGAATGAAGGGTATTGAAAAAGTATGCAATGAAAATCACATACCTCTATTTTATCATGGTGAGGACTAAGAACAGTATAAAGAAAAATAAGATAAAGACGTGGGCAGACAGACGATTATGATCAAACCTAAGTCTGAAGAGTGACATAATATAATACCTAGAGATTAATATTGAAAAGCTAAGGAAATCGAGAAATATCAAGACAAGTAGATTTAAACTAACTGGTAATCGCAGTATGCAGCATGTACTCTTATTGGAAATACCATGCGTTCCTAATAATTTTATAATAGTATGGAATAAAATCAGAAAAGGGAATTTTACTGATTGGCCCAGAACGGACTCTTGTTGCAAACTTAGCTAAGGAATCAACTGTTTCGTTGCCTTCAATGCCCACACAATTTTTGTATAATGCTTAGTAATATTTTTACTTTTTACATTACAATAAAAGTATATTTACCGTATTTATATGTAAAAGATACCAATATATTCCACCAGTATCCTTAAATGTCCATCCTCTTCAATTTCGTAAAAATTAATAATACTTGTGCATGGTTTTAGATCCCAAACTTAGATGGGTTTCCCATTTTCGTTTTATTGCTTCTCATATTTCCAAATAGCCAAATTTCTACGTTTAATCACAGGTATTAGTTGCGGAACTCACTCTTCTTTACTACTCTTAATTTTAAAATCGGTTATTTGTGCTAATTCAGATTATGGTTCTTTTCTATTTGCGTTTCTATCTTTTTTCTACCGTCGAAAACTCAATGCAATACTAGCCTCTTCTCTTCGTTTTATTGTGGGTGCTCTACATCGCCTCTAGTTTGTGTAGAAATAAAGCACGTTTATTTTCCGTTAGAAGTGAAAAGTTGATAGTAGGCCATTATATTTTTACTTAAGTTACTTTTATCCCCAACGCCTTTCCATATTATATTTGTCGATGTTTTTAATTTTTAAAATTACTTAAACATCAATACTATTTTTTTTAATAAAAAAATTAACATTATTAAAAAAAAACTTTTTTTTTTAAATTTTATACAGTCAAAGGTATTTTTATTAAATTATTTAATAAATTATCAATTTAAATTGTCTTAATTTGTAATGACTAATAAATAATATGAATACATATTTTGAATACATTATATAAGTGTGTACATGCATTTTTAGTGGTACTTAATAGTATAGTAATATTCAAACTTATAACCATTAATATATGGTATCTACATATTTTAATTTAGAAATTTGTTTTGTCCTTAAAAATTTGTAAAATTATTTATTAATTATTATGAAATCTAACCCATCTAGGTAGTACCTATTTTTATCAAAAATCTATCTATAAAATATTCTAATATAGAATGATACGTCTATATAAATATTCAATTTCACAGTTTTACAAAAATACCCCCCGAAATTTTTTTTCTGCTTTCACCTCTAACTTATACATTAATGTGATTTAAAATTGGTATATATTATTATAGATATTTCGGAATTATTTAAAGAACTATAAAATATATTAAAATGTATTACTCGTTAAACAATATTAAATATCAATGTTAAATATTTAACATAATTAAATATTTAGCACCCATAATGATCCACCTTCAATATAATTTATATTTGTTAATGTTCTGTATTGTAAACTGCACAATTATATAACTATTATTGTAGGTATTGGTGTAGGTGTGCGTTGAAAAGCGGTATATAAGTCGCATTAGTTTTATAATGGATTTTATACGTATATTTGAAAGAATACAAAATATATTACCAACATATAATAATGTGCTTCATCATTCAACTGACGTAAATTAATATAATACGACTTCCATGTAATACATTTACGAGATTATTTTAACTAGTATTTAATGCGCAAGTGTCTATATGGTTTTGATTTTGACTTTTGATATTCATTTTTAATACATAATATTTTCCCAATAATATGCATTTTATACAGTCCTATAGGCTATATTATCAGGTTTAAAATTAAAATAAGAACATTTTTCAGTAAACTTTTTAATCTGTTCTCAGCCAAGGATTTACTCTGAATTTCTGCATAATTTATCATGTATTATTTACCTAATATTAATTGTTCAGTTTTCTGATAGAAAAATAATAAAAAGTCAATAAAAGTTCCAAAATACTATTATAGATTATTACCTATAAGGTTATGGCCTTTAGGTAAGCTTTTACTATCTTTTAAATATCTACTGAAAATTCGAAAAACAAAATGTACCTATACATGGTTTTGTCAGTGTTTTGAAGAAGGGTTCTTAGTTCCAGTGTTCTCCCCCCTCCACATTTGGTATTACACCTGATTTATATATCTGACTTGGATCAACAACAATAATAATAAGAAATTTAATAATAATAACATTAATAATAATAATAATAATAATAATAGTAATAATAATAATAACAATGATAATAATGATAATAATTAGCCTGGCGGATTTTCGGGACAAACGGATGCCCACCACAAGTTGTTCTGAGCGGGCACACCTGCAGATAAATGTGGGCGGATACCACGCGGCGCGAGAGCGATCGGCGGTGTGCGTATCCGACAAACACCATTCTTCAGTCATTCAATTGCCAGTGAAGATAGACCGTGTAAATAAGTGCCATATTTTCGTTTTGTTAGAACCGAAGTTTTCAACGATATGTGAATAAAATATAAAATACATTTAAAAAAAATATATATATATAATCTTTTTCATTTAAAATTTTTTTCTCAATAGTATTTATATATAATAATATAATATAAGGTTTATAGAGTATAAGTATTATTATAAATTGTAACCTAGGCATACTATGGGATTGACAGACATAATGCGTCGAATGTAACATGACAAATGGAGAACGGATCTTATTCTACTTTCAAGCTAAACATAATCTCCCGTGAGTACGCGATATGATAATATTATATTTAATTGGAAAAATGGAAAAGGGGGACTCTTGGAGTTTCAGAAAAATCAGGATTCCCTAAAACAATTTCTACTAACCCCCGTACCATACTTTCTCTAGGTATACGATAAACCGATGTATTGTATTATAATATATGTATAAAAAATATGTACATTTTGTAAAGTAAAAATTAAAAACAATTACCTATTATTATCAATGGTTATACAATTTTATTTTATATTTTAGGCATTAAGTACAGTTTAAATAATTGACAAATTAAGGTAAAGATATCAAAGAAAATTAAATTAACAGTGTAAAAGAAATCAAGTAAATAAAATTAAAAAATATATTTTTAGATAACATCACTAGTACCTACATAATACCTAATGTATACATTCCAAAAGAATTCCAAAAGGACCTATCCGTACTCCCGTCAAAATGAAAATCTTAAATAATTAGTAAGGGTGGAATGGAAATATTAAAAACAATAGTGGAATTCCGCTCTCCCGCGTCTCCCCTCATGAATTCAAACCTATGCCTAAAACGAAGTTTTATTGCTTAACGATATAATTAATAACGTGTTAACCTTCGATTGTAAAAATTATCTTTATGTATACAAAGCAAATGCAATATAGTATATATCTAATATATTTTTATCTTTATAAAAACACGCAAATATAGGTACAATTAACGATATCGTCATCACTCGTCCTTAATATCATTGAAAACCTATAATATCGCTATTCTGCACTATTATAGCTATTCATTTTTAATAATTAAAATAAACGTATTATTTTAGTTTTAAATATAAATAATTAAGAATAGGTAATGATTTTCTCTCTCTACTCCATTCCCCCAAATATATTTGCAGGTGACAACAACTTTAATCCTCAACTTACACTTTGCATTAAAGTATCATTTATATATATAATATATTTACATTTTAAACATATATAGGTATATGGTATGTCAATATACATGTTTTTAAATATAGATTTCAAAATGTGTGTGTATATATATATAATAGATTTACTATTATACTCTTATTTTGGTTTTTGATTGCCTAAATAATAAAATCATAAAACAAATATTTATAGACATGGTCATGTATATTTTTAAGGGGTAAAACATTGGCAATTTATTTATACATACATAGAAAAGTATAACAAGTGTAAAACATCAAATTCGCAAATATTTACGCAATAACGGGAAAAGACCGTACGGCTTAAATTTTTAATAACGTCTATGTAAGTTTTATTAGTTTGTAATACTAACATACTTTTGCTGAGTACTATTAGATATACGATCCCTTATTGTATTTGAAAAAATGCCCTTTTTGAAATATTTAACTGTAGTATATAAATAGGTAATGTAATTAATAAAACAAATATCATAGCACCCTATATAAAAACTCGCCATTTTAAATATAGAAAAAATGAAGTTATAATATAATAATATTAAAAATTGAAAACGCATATCAGACATTCACGTCTTATCACGAAGAATGGATGTTTTAGTACTATTCTATTCAAAGTGTCCTTATTATACCGCCTTTAATATTTATAATTTTTAGATCTTGCTTGAGTTTTCAAATAAAACCCTCCCCCCTACCTAATATGGACCAATAAAATCCCGATTATGTGTTATTTTACAATTACTGTCAGGCACATAAAAATAACGATGACAATTTACCTACCTACTAATATTATCAATGTATTTTATACCTTAGTACCTATATATTTTATATAGCCTATAGGTATATAATCTAACCTGTATGGCCGATAGAAAGATATTATATCAAATCGATTTTAATATTGTTATTTCACGATGTCGAATAATATTAGTGTGATAGATATCTATTTATATAGTATACTGTATGTATATAGGACACAAATCAAGATCGGGTATTAGGTACGTATAAAACGTATAAAAGACTATATTTATAAAATGAAAATAAAACAATAATGTTTTTATCGATAAAACAATAATTAAGTATACTAATTTGTACAGATAAGTTGAAAGCCAAAGCAATAATTTTTGTTTGAGTCGGTAAACTTTGCAGGAATTGTTTATATTAGGTATAACATTAACCCTAATCAGTAACCACCCTCGGGTCGCGCGGGTCGTGTGTTTATGGCCTGTTCGTGATCTTCCACCGACACGCATATTTCCGGGTGTCCATCTTTATTGCCTCACCTTCATCCTTATCATTAATTATCTGTATTTACATTATAAACGTTATTAGAGAAATAAATTATAAAACAACGGCGGCTTTTATGTTGCCAAAGAATGTATAGTGGGAATTCAAATAATCCGGCTGCTTACTTTCCATATAGGCAATGAATTATTTCATTCTCGGATAGCCTGTAACATAATTTATGTAATAAATTTACCGATAAAGAAATCAATTCTCAAGAATTTATATATATATATTATATCTTTTTTTTTTTTTAAATTTTCATTTACATTTTCGAAATATTATTCCATGAATTTCAAGTGTATCTATCAGTGTTTCAATAAAAAAAATAAAAAAAATACATCATTATTGAAATATGTAGGACGTAGGTACCTACTAATCAAAGTTTAATATAATTCTTATATAATATAATACATAATGAATACCCATTAACGTTATTTCCTCTTGCAAGAAATCTAACCAATCGTTCTTACATTAAGTAAATACAGACTATATAGGTAACTATTATATGAATAGACTCAATAATGTATCAGTGTATTTCATTTCATTTATATCTTATTTTTTTTATATTATATTATATAAATTATTAACGTTTTAATCCAATAATATATTTTCATTATGCGATAATAAATTATTCTGTAAAAATCTTAACGCCTAATCATTTTTATACTTTTGATGTGGAACCGGATTAAGGACCGCACACATTCATATGAACGAGGTTGCAGGAAAAATTAATACAGTTTTTTAACAACTTAATAAATTAAGTTAATATAAAAAAAAACACGTTAAGTCAGAAGTTAATAATTTAATATGTAAAAAAAATTACTTTACTTAATATTGAAAGTTTAAATTTTAAATTTTTACAGTAAAATATATTATAGAAATGGCAATGAAGTTCCCAAAAATGAGTACCTATTATTTGGATAATTTTTAAAATAATGCTTTGATGCTATGGATTTATTTTTTAAACACTTGCAAACATAGCTATCTATAAAATTATAGAAATTTTTTATTTACTGTTAAATCAAATTTAACTCTAATTTATATATATTATTGTATACATTATTAACTTGAAGTTGACTCATCTACACGTCCCTACGAATTTACTATTAAAAAATTATTTACTCCAAAACTATACTTAAGTTGTTTCCATGAAAAAAATAACATCAATGCAAAACCAATGGATTCTCAAAATCTAAAATAAAATAAAAATAGTTAAAAATAAAAAATATATATGTACCTACCTACTTATTGAATCAATATATCTATTTATTGGTTTAATAAAAATTAAAAGGAGTTCCGCAAAATTAATTAATTTTATTGGTTACCACGCACTATAAGCCAATAACGGTAAAAGGTCTCATTTTAAGTCATTAATTAATGTTTATTATTTGGTAACATGATAAGTGATTACTTAACCCTTTGCTGTGTGTCCACGCGACATACGCGTTGCACTTTTTTAAAATACTCGGTAACTTTCTTCATTTTTGGTATTCCCCCTTAGATCATATTCTATTATATACTTTATACATGATCTAAGATTCTTCTTTGTGATACACAGTACATTTAAATTACCCAATAAGACACAATATGACGTAAGAGCCGGCTAACAGGAAAGTCGCGCGACCTTTCTGATCATTGTTGAAGTTGACGAGTGCCTATCCGTTTGCAGCACGTTTTCCGCTGAGCGCATCTATTCGTTTTTCAATGAAATTCGTCAATTTTTCTATACAATTATGTTTTATTTGTAAGCACACATATAGTTTTTGAAATATTGTCGTTTATTAAAATTGTATATGCATCTGTTTGTTATCTACTTTATTTCTCTGTCAAAAAGTTTGTTTGATCAGAGTTATTTTTTTTTGTTCTTTTTCTTAAAATATTAAGTGATAATGGTTATAAAAATTAATTGTTCAGTTTGTTTATGTATTATGCTTTACTACTGTGTACACCATCGATCATGAAAACATTTCAAAATATGAGTTTGAAATAATTAAAAATGAAAATTTTTAAAAGTTCGGCAAAAATGTTGTTGGGCACATTCCCAAAGGGTTAATACTTTTATATATAGTCTATAGAAGTACATAAAACACATTATCTAATGCATTATTATAAGTAAATGGTTCTTAATTGGTATATATAATTTAACAGATGTTATATTATCTTCAATGTTAAAAAAAAAAATAAAAATTCAAGATTGTTATGGTATTAAACTACATAGGACGTATCTGCAGTAGGTAATAATTATACTAATTATTATATAATTATACTATAGATTTATTCTAAAATGGTGGGGGGAGTGGATACTGATATATATATTTGTATTCTACAGTGTTAAATAATATATACATTTTTATATGACCAAAAGTTTTTATTGCAAATTATAGACTGCATGATCATACCTCAAACCATATAATTTTGATCCGTCGGTAGTTTATAAATAGTTATTTTTTCATAAGAATGATATTATATTATAATAATAATACAGCAGGCAGCGTATCTATATACGTATCTGGTATAGACATAACGAAAAAAACATGTAGTGATAATATGTTTATGAATAATTAATTAAACAATATTTTATTAAATACATAAATATAATATTCTCCCAACTTTAATTATGAACATCATATTAACGTAATCATTAACAAAGCACGGCTTCATCACACGTAATACGGAAACGTTTAGGTCCACTACTGCCTGTTTCCGTGCACTTTATTGTGCTTGCGTCCACTCCATACTAGAATACGGTTTATTAATTTGGCATCTTATTATTCTAATTATAAATATCTAATTAATATCTTGCTAAGGATCAATTAAGAGGATGTCCAGGCAAATAATTTTCAATGAAAAACTCATGTTAGCATTTTTCATTTTTAACAACTTACAAACATCTTAGAAATATGAAACAAAAAATAAATTATAGATGACAACATTAGGTATTTAGTGCCTTACTTATCCTTTTTTCGATATTTTCATTGTTCTTAAAATTTTCTAAGCCTTGCCTGTACATAACCGTTTAAAAATGGCCACGCTGATATCCTTTTAAGATTCGAACGTGTTCAGAACAGGTTCTTTTACTATACCGCCTTCATCCTTAAATTGACCATCCCCTTGATTATTCTTCTGTACAAAACATATTAACCATCCCTAGACTTTTGTCTCGTCGGCGCGAAGTGGACTTTCGTTTCATTACATTTCTCCTGAACGGTTCTATTGATGCTTCACATTGCCTTAATAACTCTTCCTTTGATCTTTTATTGTAATTGTAAACTTGTAATATTGTCCAATTCCATCCGTGGTATAAAATTGTAACTTATTTGTATTAATAATATATAATTGTAATTTCATGTCCCTTGTAACTGCCGTTTGTTGTTAACAAATTTAAATAAATAAATAATACTATAAAATAATTTTTACTAAAATGTTTACTTGTATATTGTGTTTATAGAATCAAAAAAGCAGAGTTGCCGCAGACCGTTGACTCTGTTTTCCTTCATTACGGCCACGGCCAGAGACGGTTCCCAAGTGACGGAAAAACGTCTACAAGATGTTTCCGAGGGACTAAAAGAAAGCTTCATAAAAGGAACTACGTTGAAATGCAAGGAAAAAAGTGGTACCTAAATACTTTTTTTCAATATATATTTGGAAAAACTAATTTTCTATTCGTGAATTTTATTTGCACGAATTTTTTTAGTTGTTTATCCCATCATTAATTTTACCGAGGACCGGAATTTATTAAGGTCTGTGCTACAAGATCAGAAAGAATTAAATGAACATTTTAAATTACATCAAGGTACATATGAATACAATTATTAATATAATAATAAAATCTAAGATAAAAAAAACACGCAATACTTGGTGTAACAGTGTAAGTAATTATTGTTATTTATAAAATATTATATAGACATTTTTGGTATTTTGGGTAAATACCTAAAAATGTATACGAATTATACCAATATTTAAAAATGTCTTTTATAATCATTTATAGTATATAAATTATGCTTGTATATATTTTATTCCGTTAAAATGAAAAAAATTTCGACTTATAATTAAAAATATAAAATGTTATTATATTATGATACTCCAAAGTCTAAACACAATATAGATTTTTAACAATAATTTCAAGCCTGAAGTTATTAATATTATTTTATTAATTAATAATAATTATTATTTATTAGGTACTATTTTTAAATTTATTGAAGAAATTATGAAATTAAAGTACGGTTTCGCATTTCACGTTAATATTTTTGACATTTTATCGTATTCTATTTCATCCTATAGGTTTTGGTCTATAATTTATATAATATTTTTCTAACACGAAAATCTCTTTACATCTTGATGGCGCGTATATTTACTATTTACGCATTCTCACGCTCAGTTATTTTTGTATATTGCGTTATAGGGCCTACCATAAAACTCAACTCTCGAGGCAAGTCAATTATACAGTCTGCATACATTTATTTTTATTGCGCAAAGTAACGTTATCTTTGGAAAGTTTCTACATTGATAGTTTTCACACATATGTAATTATATGTAAACTTTAGTATACTCAATATTTAACAGATTTGCAAATATTTCACTTATAGGCGTTTATCGAGAAATCAAAAGTATCAAGTGTGAAGATGGAAATGGACCGTTTGCAACAACATCAACGAGTATCTCTTACATAGTTTCTGGATTCAAACACCTCGACACCAGTTTCATGGAGGTAGGCATATTATTCCAGAGTTCACTGTTGAGTACAAATACTAACAGGCTACTATATAACTATTATAATACCTATTAGTTTAACTAAATAATAAACTATGAAACTATGATAGTGCGATTTAAAAGCTAAATGTTAGATATGAATTAATTTTCATAAGTAGGTACCTATATATATATATTGTTTTAAATATAATTAAATACTAAATGAAAAATTCATTTTTAATTTTTATAAAAAAATGTTTTCATTAAACAAAATTATGGATGTAATTTCTTTAATAACACAATATAAATAATTTAATAGTATAAATCTGGTATAGATAATATTTTACTAAATTATATATTCAAATAATTAAATATATGTTGACCGTAAAATAACATATAAATAATACCCAATGCCCAACTTGTATCTATTTCAGCATTGTAATATATATGATAATAATAATACTTGTAATAGTCTGACAATGACTTGGAAGTTGAAACTATACGCTTACATTAAATAACCATCTTATTCTGTAACATTTTTACATTGTATCAATTATATATAGTACCTACCTAGATGATTTATTTGAAAATCAATGACAAATTATTTACAAAGACGTGTGCATTACCTAGTCACCCAATGTCAAACATAATGAACATTAATTATATACCTATACCTGAGTGTTCGTTGTTTACACAAAATATTGAATTTATCAAAAAAATATGGATTATAAAGTCCTAAAAACCTATAATAAATTTTTTTAGGTGAAATTTTTATAATAATAATAACTAGACAGAATTTTGATAGCTTAAATTAATAACAATAATGCTCTAAAAACGAATGTAATGATTAGGTACACTATAGATTCTGAGTGGAGCAAAATATTTCTTCGTTTTACGATGACGTTTATTATTTTATATATTTCTATGAGCAATTTTTTACCAGATAATCTAATTTTTTAATTTGTATTCATTTTTCAGCAGAAATAGTTATAATAGTACTTTCAGTAGATAAACTTCGTCAATTTTTCGCTAAATACATTAGAAAAAAAAATATAAAAAATGACAAAAAGGGGTTCAAATAATGATAATTTAAAAAATATCTTTTTTAAATATCTGAAAGTTTTGTATGCATTTTACTTAATGCTGAAAATAAACATGCCTAAAAAATAACAAAAAATATTTTAAATTATTAAAACATTATTTAAGCAAATATTTATATATATATATTTTGAATGAATGTATTTACTTTTTTTAGTGACTATATAATTAATGTGGTTGAAGTTTTGGTAATCAAAATCGATGAACTACTCGTATATTATTAGTCCATGGTTCATAGGTATTTTTATTATTTATTTTCAAACGATTTACCTACCTATCAATATATTTAAAGTAAATTTATCAATTAAAACTTGAAACTCTAGCAAATCAATATTTTACAACTATCATTATTTTGTAGTTTATTTGTACTTAACATATTTTTAACGTGCTACTTTAAAAATGAAGACCACAATCTAATGTTTAGTTTTTTATATTACCTATTGTTAGATAATTAGAAAAATTTATAAATTGAAAACTATGTTATTGAAAAAAATAATTTTGTCTTTCGTTATTATTGATGCTAAATAATAACATTTCTTTCTGGTAATGCGAAATATTTTACAAAAATGTTCTGAAAATATGAAAGTTAAGTACATTTCTAAAACTTAAAATCTCAATAAATTGAAAATTCCAATTATATATTCTGAAAAAGTATAATTAACCAAAATAATGGGAGTGCCCAGGCTCCACTACTCCCTCCGTCACCACTATAGATGTTTTTGATTATTATCTACCAACTAAACGATTTTACTAGTAAATATAGTAAAATATATAAGAGTTATATCAATTTTTAGTTTTCATTATTTTTTTAAGCCCTCTAGAACTACCTAAGCTATATGGAATATTTTAAAATTGTATATAATATTATATAAATTAAATTGTATTAATTACCTATACTATAACTAATAATATAATGTGAAATATATAATTTTGTGGAATGTTAATAGGTAATGATTGACTCTTGGAAGGATTGGACGGGCGCTAGGCATATATATCTCCACATCCCGTACGACTTGGGCCTTGAGAGGATCTCGCTTTTGAAAAAAGTGGCACCGAATTCTTTGAACTCTTTCACGTACGTTATACTTGCCGAGTGCCTGAATGTGAACACAGACGAAAAAAAGGTAAATCGTCAACACAATTAAACAATTAATTAGTTTTAAATTATTTATTTAATTTTAAATTTGTATAATATAGATGATACTGTTGGATTTCGTTCAAAGGATGAGAGCAGAGAAATTTTTATCCGGTTACCTTTCTGTTTACGAGCTTCATAAAAACTAATTGATGTTTCTGTTGTATACCTATACGAGTACAACCATACAAATAAACAATATGCTTATTAAACTCGCACATGTAACATAATATATTATTTAGTGTAAATTGTTTCAATTAAATTAAGGTTATTTTTGTTTATGGTTTTTTTGTTGTTAATTTGTAATATATTTTTGTGATAACATTTTTTTAGAAACATAGTTTTTTAAGTGCCGTTTTCAAAATTTTCTAATTATATGTAAGTACTGAAGTGTGTAGGATACATATATGGATTTATTATTATTATTGGTTTTTAACTGATAATATTGAAGAGTATTAGAAAAAAACGTCTGTGCAAAAATAAAAACATACAGAAAATAATTAGAAGGTCTATCGATTACGTTTTGTTGCTAAAGGATAAAAAATAAAATGTTTGAATTTATTTAATATTTAATTTAAATTAATAGGTCAAATATTTTATATAAACATATAATTATGTATCATAATCACTCAATGTTCTGTAATTTTTCTATTTGCTAAAAACTTTAGTTGCTTGAAAAAACTCTGATTGGATTGTGGAATGTGTTGGAAAATTAATTCGTCGTTTACACCTTTGATAAAATCGAATTATTTTTTCTTTAATATTCGTCGTCTTGTGATTTTTACAAATATATTTCAAGCGTGTAGATATTTCATTAAATTGTTGAAGAGTATTATATAACACATTGTTTTAGTTTTTCAAAGCCATGTTTCGAAATTACTACACTCCATGTATTGTAATATCAATAAATATTTTGTTAAGAGGACGCTATACTCGTATTTGATTTCTCTGTCTAATCAACTGACAATATAGGAAACATATTTAAAATAAATTTACCAATTTTCAACTCAATCGAATATTTGCACGTAGCTATAATAGGTAGGTGAATCCAAATATTAAAAAAATATATAAGTTCTTGAGTCACTCGACTATTAGTAAAAAGTACCAGAACCAATTGCAATATAATTTGAGATTTATATTTTTCGTTTAATTTAACAAAGAGACTAACGTAATTATTTAATTAATTAAATAAAATATTAAATATAAAATAAATAAATATTTAAAATAAGTAACGTACTGGTGTTTTTCAACTGGTAGACTTAAATTTTCGAGGACTTTTTTTTTTGATAATATTATTTTATTGTTTAATTTTCGTATTTTTTAGGCATTTGTACATATTTTATTGTTAAAAATCAAAAATGGTAATGTGCGTTTTTCAATAAAAATTGGTTTGTTCTAATATCAAGATAATTAAAAAAATTCACCATACAGTTATGAAACATATTTGTATATTACAACTATAATATGTTTTTGACTATATTGTATAACTGTATAAGGCTTATGAGTCATTCATATATATATGCGGCAGGTTCTAGCCCGAATAACTCGTAATGAATTTACTTGTGTTCTCATGGTAACGCATGTCGTATGATTTTCATGGTGTTACATTTACATGCAAAGTTCTTAACGATAAAACATTATTTTAGTGGCCAATGTGCGGTTACTTTACAGTTATCACTCGTTCTGTGTGGAATAAAAAATTTTAAAACATGGTAAGTATATAATGATCTTTTACAAATAAATTTGAATTATTATTTTATTCGACTGTATTTATTTTCGTGAACTCGATGAAGGCGCCGAAGAAAAAATCGAAAGTAAGCAAAGGCGGCCGTACGAGTGCCGGCATCGTGGACGGCGTGTCCATGGCCGAGATGTCCAGAGAACAGCTCGAGGGGTTTTCGGCTAGAATGAAGAAAGAATTGGAACGCGAGAGAGAAGAACGAAACTTTTTTCAATTGGAAAGGGATAAAGTGTTGACTTTTTGGGAAATCACCAGACACGAGTTGGAAGAAAATAGAGCGTCGTTGAGGTACCTATATGTACAATTATACTTGTATATATAGTAGTATATAATATATATTATTACCTGAGACAAGTTGCTGGATATTATTAGAATGGTTTTATAAATTCAGTTTTATTTAAATGAACTAACTGCCAATTTTTTATAGAATTTTAAGAAAACTAAAAAAAAAAATCTTAAAGATTTTTATTATTATGTTGCAAATATTAAATGTTCTCTTGGATGATTTTGAAATCATTTCATTTTAAGCTGCAATGAATAATAATAAAACATAATAATTGTATTAAATATTTCGCATACATATTAAACTTATTTTGAATATTGTAGAAATAAAGACAGAGAAATCGAGGATATCGAGGAAAATCATCAGGACGAAATTAAAGTTTACAAACAAAAGTTAAAGCTTTTGATGTACCAACAACATGTGCATCTTTCGGAAGTGCAAGTGGGATTTTTGTAACATACTATTATTTTGCGAACAATGATTATATATATATATATATATAATATATATAATATATATAATATATACATATTAATATAAAGATTGATTATAGGCCGAAAATATGGTTTCGCTGAAAATTGCGAACGACGAACATATAAAAGGAGAAGAAGAATTAGTGAAAGAAAACGATGCTCTTAAACAAGAAATAGTCGAAATAAATTTGCGACACATAGAAGAAATTAACAATATTCAATTGGTACAATAATAGTAAATTCAGTATTTTTCAAGGATATTTTTTAGCAGAGCAAACAATAAACTTCTTCACTTCTAATATAGGCACGCAATAATAAACTTTGAATCTTTCATAACAAATTCTTTCAAATCAAAAATATAATTCTCTCAAATGTATCGAATTTTTACTTAATATAAAAATATGACCATATTTTTATATTTAAAAAATGCAATATTTTATAACAAAAATTTTAGAATTTTTAATTAGTTATTTTTTAATTCATAAAATCAATTATCAAAGAAATAACACAAATATTGATTATTATAAAAACTATAAAATTAACAATTTAACTTACCTATAAATTATAATATTTTATTATTGTCTATTAGCTTAAATTTTAAAATCGTCTTGACTTTTTTAATTGGAAAATAATTGTGAATTGTTTTACTTCACTATTAGGTACCTACAACATATTGCATGAACTATGATATAGGTATTTTCTTTGAAATATTACTTAGTATCTATTCAAACATCTTTAGGACTTTTGATGATTTTTATTTTCTACAATTTGCATACATTTTACCTACCTATACTTATATAATATAAATGTTACCTCACAATTTACGATCTATAACCAATGTCGTAAGTGTATTACCAGTATATATTTACAAGCAAAGGATATACACGCATATGTATTGTATATTTACCCCTTTCTTAAAAATATAAAAATAGTCCGGAGACTAGATAGACTAAGTATACATCTATTAAACTCTTCAAGTAGGTAATGATATAAAATTCTAAGGAAGAATGCGATCGCCAAGCCGTTATCCCTCTGAAATTTGCCATCGGTACCATAGGATAAACCTATACACAATTTGTGATAATTCACAGTAAAAATATTACTTCTACATGTATATTATTCGTTGGTATTAAAAAATGTAATTTGTAGTTAAATGTAATAAATGTTAAATACTTCATCAGGAACACGCTACAGTTATGCGGGAACTGAAAGATAGGTTTATTGCGGACTGTCAAGTGATCGAAGGTAAATATCAAAAACGCATGGAAGCCTTGAGGAATCGCATGGACTTGAAGAACAAAGTAGAAGTGACGGAAACTGAGGCAAGAAAAAATAAAAGAATAGCGGAGATCATAGAAGACCACAACAATGCGTTCAACAATTTAAAAGAACATTACAATGACATAACTATAAACAATTTGACGTTAATCGGTAGTTTAAAGGTTTGGTATAAATACTTGCTTTTTATTTCGATATGACCAGAAAAAACTGCAGTAACTTGAAATAATTAAAAACGATCGTTTAATGTACTACTATAGAATATTAACTATAATAAAACTTTCCTTAAATCAAAAACATAACAAAAATTAGATAACATTTGTTTATATTGTTCAATAAAACCTGAGAATACTTGATAGCACTTGTTTCGTCTTATGTATATATTAGTTTGTAGTTTTTCAATTTTAGATTTTTTGCGGTGAATTTTAATTTAAACTTTCAATTTTAATATATTCATTACCTACAATACTTATATTTATTATCTAACAAGCGAAGTGTTTCCACCTCTACTTGCTGCCCTTTTTTAATCGTTCTCTTGAAAAAAACTACTTTTTTTAAGTTATTGCAATTGTCTCGAACTGAATGGTTGAAATTAAACTTTTGTATTTTAATTAATTTTAATGTGGTTGTGGATATGCGTAGGAAAAATTATTAGAATTAAAAGAAGACCAGCAGCGAGCAGAAATGGACTTGAAAGAAGTGACAAAAGAAAATGAGTTGTTGAGAGGGCCGTTAAAAGAAGCGCAAAATACCGTCGAAGAATTGACGCAAAAAATGGCCAATTACGGAAAGAATAAACAACGATTAATGGCAGGTTTAAAATATCAATAGATTTATCAAGGGACCAGAAAATTTGGAAACGATCTATATACTGAATATAAGTAATAATGTATAGCTAAAATCAAAATTAATAGATAGGTGCGTAATGTTTCTATATTTTCTGGACAAATATTACCTATATTATATTAGCTTTAAATTAAAAAATTATTCAATATCAATAGATCTTAATCAATTTTAATGTTTTATTAAACCAACATTTAAAAAATATGTGTATAGGTATTAGGTAGGTACCAATAATTTTAGGCACAAAATATAAATGCCAATATAATGATATATCCTAAGCATCAAAGAAATGTTTTAAAATTTAATTGAAATATTACAACATTACTGCTGTAACATACTTCAAAATAAATATTTATATTATGTTAAAAAAATATTACAAAATATAAAAATAGTATAAAATGTAGGTAGTAAAGTATGTAAATACTTAGAACAAAATATACTCGTTTATGTATAAATTCGCTTTAGAATTATAACCCTTCCGTTCATCTGTGCCCTCAGTGACGTCACACGTTAGGTTACACGATTTCTAATGTATAATTCTTTATTATGGACATACTAACATATGCCTATATATTTATTATAGAGTTAAATTTTTAATTTGTTTTTTATAACATAAATATTCTATTATTAAACTATCTATTTCATTTTTATTTTTCAATTTCTTGAATACGACATCATTATAAACTATTTAACTGTACCTATATTATATTCTCATATAAATATAATCGAGAAAAAATAATGAATTATAATTCGTATTTTAAATCAGTTATGTTCGTTATAATTTTATACACTGATATTCATTCATAAATCTTTCTTTTGTTTAGTTATTAAAGAGACTGGATAATATTATTAGATAAATCATTATATTACCTACTAGTTACTACTAAATAATATAATATAAATATACACAAATATATAGGTAATATATTTAGTCACCTTTATAATAATAATATATTGGTACATTTATAATCTGTAGAATCATTAGTTAATTAAGTAAGATACTTATAGTATCCATATAAATTATATCTCATTGGCTATATATATTGTAAAGCGCTGAAACTTAGGATTCGTCATCCAAAAGCATTACTTTAGACTTTATAAGTTATCTTAACCTTTAAAATAAGCATCTTATTATTATCATATTCGTTCTATCCAACCTTTTTACAAGTAACTAGTAAGATCCGTTATTAATATTGGATATTAAAATGTCACACCATATTTACACCAATGATATTCAGTGATAAAGACACGTTCACACGTAAAACAAATGAAAAACAAAATGATAATAAAAACATAGTTATTTTAGATTTTAACACTCATAGATATAGAAACAGCATTTAGGAGATATACTCATCAATAAATTTGAAATATCAATATAATTATAAAAAAAGTTACAGTGTTTTAAAAATAAAAAATTAAGTTTTAATTGTCTATATCTTGATAATAACTATTTGTAATAATCTAATAAAATTGTCTGTTCAATGTTGCACTACACAAATCTTATAATAGGTATCTAAAACTGTAAAACTCCATTTATCCAATTATCAACCTCAATTATCCGTTTGTGCCAAAAAAAAAAAAAAAAAAAAACAAGGTTTCTTATTTAAACCATATCCTGTTCACACCAAATATTGGTAGGTATCTACTTGAAAACTTTTTCCTTTTTAAAAGTCAATATTAATTTGTAGCTTACACACAGATAGTTTTAAACGAATACGTTCACATTATACTACGATTAATAATTATAATAAATAAATATTTTGTAGTAGTTATTTGTATAAAGTACAATATAGGTGGTATATACTACATAAACTATGTTTACATAATAATATAACCAACTCATTTTGAGTTTTTGCTGTTTGCTTGTATTTAAATAGATAATTTATGATAAGCTGAGAAACCTTTTAAAAAGTACAATATTATGGCAATTTTTTAGCGTATAAGTACCTATTTAATGTTGACTTCAGAATTTAAGACTGATATATTAATATGTGTTTACATAATTCTATAATCACAGAACATAATAAACTATAATGAAATACTACTCAATTACTCTCAAAGACTACATTATATCAATATCCACTTTAGAGATGTGAGGTTGGTAAATTTATGGGGTAAATTTTACAAGTAAATGTAAATTTACGTAAATTTTACCAATGTTTTTTACCGCGCGTACATAAAATCGAGTAACTCATCTTTTTAGTGGTTTTTATTAGTGTAATAACTTTTATTTATCCTAATAAAGTGTATAATATAATAAATAATAATAAAATTAATATAATGACGTTTTCCTGTGAAAAACTTTCGAAATATAAATAGTAAAAATTAAAATTAAGATTTTAAAAATATGTAACAAGCAAATATATTATGTAGATATAGAAAGAATAATTTTCGTTCCAAATATTTTGTTGGTTTTTGAAATTGCGGACATTGATTCTGTTTTAATATTATCGATTACTGGTATATTTTTATATATTTTTTTAAGGGCAAAAAGTATTAGCGATATGAAGTGATAAGAGTATAAGGTACCATAAAATTCATATTTTCTTCAAGATCTAAAGGAAGATTCATACTATAGTTTTTAGCACGTAGAGTTTATAATGTTTAGATCTAGAAATTGACTTATTTCAAATTTTTATACTATGTTAATTTGCGTTTTTTTTATTAATATTTTATTTGTCTTGTTTCGCTAGTCATTTACTACGATGACCATATTAAAAAAAAATAAACGGGACTTTATCGCTTCTGTTCTTCTTTACAAACCATCCTAATCAATTACTTTATAATCCTAATATTATACCTTATCTTATTTTCTTGATATTATGCAATTTTCATTTTTTTTGCTTGTGTTAATAAAACTATATAGGTACTTTTTTAATACCTTTTTCTTTTTTCATTATGTATATTTTTTAATTGAACAATGCAAACATAATTATTTTAATTTAAAAATATTGGAAGTATATGCTATTATCCTATTTTATTATTTAAAATGTTCAATATTTTATACCAATATACACAGATATAATAAGTATCATACGACAATTTGACTACTTAGAATTTAGATTTAAATGACTATATCCTTGATAAATTTTAATTTTTCGGTGTTTCGTGATTTTGTAAAAAAAACTTTTTGTTCAATTAAGTCCAAACAAGTGAATGAATAAATCATTTATATTTTAGGTTATAATTAATTAACATATTATTTGATTCTACGTATATAAAGAAACGATATATTTTTTTTAATTATTCATAAAATGAATGATATACAACATAATTTTTTCTATTGATTATTCTACATTGAAATATTTTTTACAATATTTTAATTCCTCAAATTAGCTTTCTTCAACTATTGAACTAATTTTCAACTCTTGTATTTAAATGTTACATAATATTTACTCATGATTATATTTGTCAAATAGTTTATGTTTGACCAAATTCTATAATTTTATATTTAGGAATATTATTTTAATTTTAAAATAAACAATGTAAAAACACAATTTAAAGAGAATTTGTTTCTTCAGAATTGTTTAAAAACGCTCCTTATTACAATGTCTTTATATGTGTTTCAAGTGCAGATGACTTATATAGTCCATTAATTGAATTGTAATGAATTGAATTGAATTGAAAGTACTAACTATATACATATATTTATTGTTAAATGTTCAAATATTAAATCGTAATATAGTACTTATAGGTAAATATAGATAAATAAACTTCCAAGGGAATTAAAAAAAAATATATGAAAAAAGACTTACGTTGTAAATATAGGTATACCGTATAATTAATGGCAGATAGACATAAGTAGGACCTATATTTAGTTATGTTTTGACACAAAAATGCTATTTACTGCAGATTCTATAGTAAAAATGAAAAATTTTTCAATGATATAATTTATAGGTTCTCACCAAACGATTGAATCATTCGATCGATAAGTACAAGGATCTTCAGGTGAATTACGACGAAATGAAAATTACATTGGAAAAAGTAAAATAATACATACCATGAAGTTTATTCTGTAATTGTGTATAATATATATCATTGATATTTAGACACAATCTGATTTGGATAACATGAAAGATGAATATTCGAACAAATTGATGCATCTGCAGATGGGACATGAAAAAAAACTGTTAGCGGCCGAGCATCGGCTAAGACGATCGAGGGAAATTATCGAGGAAAAAGAAGCTCAAATAGCACGTCTGACAGGAGCCACGTCAACGGACACGTCGATTGCGATGGCAATGAATGTAAAAACTGAGGTAATAACTACTTTCCAGAAGTTATCAGTTACAATTTATAGATTTATATTATAATAATATACTTACTTTATAATATATTGATTGTAATTTAAGGCTTTACTGGCTAAGAAAAACAAACAGATCGAACAGATATGGAATGATCTAATGACCATATCGAAGACGTATAACGAATTATGTAAACATTTTAAAACTACACTTCAAAGTCACGGGATTCAACAAGAATATGACATATTTGAATTGGTTCATACCAACAAACATGAATATTTCGAAAACATTTAATTACTAAATTCAAAGACAATAACATCAAAACGTATGTGTAAATAGGCAATGGCGTCCACAGGGTGTCAAGTAGGGGCATTTACCCCCTTGATTTTTTTACTTTACCTTTATATACTAATTTACTTAACCTTTTCACTGCTATGTACTAAAAACGCAAGCACCTGTCCTGTGCTGAAGATTTTTGAAAAAAAAAAATATATATATTTATCACCTAATTAGTACCTACCACCTAGTATATTTGTACATAATAATTATGTAAAATGGGAACAATTTTTAAAAAAATTTTGGATAAATATTTCCTGAGTTACAGTTCAATTTGTAAATTCTAGTCACGGGTTTCCAAATCTTTGTTTCATAACATTTTAGCGTTAATAAAATATTTAAAAAATTTAATTTAGCTCAAAAAAACAGTTATTACTATTACATAATACTATCACAGAATATAATAATATAATACTTGTCACTTGATATGACGTCATATAGATATTATCATAGTGTTAACCGTATATATTATAATAAATATTATAGCACAGTTTGAGAACCACTAAGAGATTGGAAATATATAACATTTAATATCTCTTTGAATATTAGTGATGATAAGTTTTTGAAAACACCGTTGAATTCAGAATCATGGATATAGATCATAATATAATCTATAAACAATTTTTTTCGCGTTTATTCTTTGTATTTTAATTTGATAATTTTTATTTTGATATTTATTCAATACTATGTATTGTGTATTAAGTATATTATATACATAAAGAAATTGTAAAATAAATAATTCTATCCATTATTAATAAAACTTATGTTATTTAAAAATTGTTATTAAAAAAAAATTATTTCTTCCGCTAAATTAATAATCTCATAAAGATTACAGATTTTTATTAAACGATATACCCAAACGTACATGTTTTGTACATTTGCACCCAAATGTATTGCATTTAAACGCTACAATAATAATAATAATTCCAGGACCAGGAAAAAACAATAGATACCTACGACCAATGACCATCTAACGCTGAACGGCCACTGCCCAACCTTCATGATTTATTTCATCACTCCTAGATCATCTACTTCTTCGAGTTATGCTCTTACCCTCCTATTTATTTATATCAGTATTTAACAGTATGTTCATAAAAATAAAGATTTTTACATCATATCGACTGGTAGGATGGTCAAATTTATAATTTTATTATTTACCTAAATAGGACAGTATACTAACTATCTAACTAAATAACTAACTAACTACTACCAATAATGTATGCAATGTATACGAGTATAAAATGAAAAATGTTAGAAAAATAAAATATTGAAATTTAGAAGTAGCTAATACCTAACTATACTATTTATAATAAATCAGATAAAACTATCGAAAAATGACGAAAAATACTGGTTAAATAATGGTTATTTTCTCATAAATCCGAAAATATTTAGTTCTAAACACTTGACAATTTCACAGATTTATGTATTTTGCCCAAACTGAAAAAATTTTTAAAAGGATTTTAATAATGATTAAAAAATATTTGAGTTTCTAATTAATACATTTACCATTTAAAATAATTTTACAAATGTGGATGAAGTATTTTGGTAACAAAATTCGATTAAATATAATGTATTTAATCGAAATTTTGTTTACCAAAAAAGTAATAATGTGATTATTATTAAGTACTAGGCCTTTGGTACTTTTATCATTTATTACAAAACTAAGGAATAATAATACAGCAAACCAATTATTTAATATTTTATCTAAATTAGATTTTAAAATTGTTTATAACATAGATTTTTATTTAAAATATACTAAATACGTCAATTTAAACCACGTAACTACATAGTGGACACTAGACTGTGAACAGCCTTAATAAATTGATAAATATTTTTTTATTGGCTGGGCCAGTTCAATTCGCTTACGCCTTACACCATCTAGCATAAAAATGTGAAACCCGTATATTATAAATATACACATATTATAACACAAATGCTATTTTTACCACAGATTATTAGAATTTAGATATTTTTTGTTTTTGAGATTTCTATTTTCTATTATGTGTTTACTGATTATTTGTTAATATTATTATAATAAATGTTATTACTTTCATATTATATATTTTTTTAAATGGTGATGTTCTTTTGCTTTCCTTCCTGTACTAGTCGTATAACTTTGTAATTATCTAAGACATTAGTAGTACATTAATAAT
Source organism: Pemphigus obesinymphae (assembly GCA_025469235.1). NCBI lineage: Eukaryota > Metazoa > Arthropoda > Insecta > Hemiptera > Aphididae > Pemphigus > Pemphigus obesinymphae. Next base: position 36,524 of record JAIPRL010002598.1, read on the forward strand.
ATATTATATTATTTACAACCAGTGGTTGAATTTAGAAAAAAAAATATATAACTATATTAATAATAATATAAATATAAATATAGTTTCTTTTTAACTAACAACTGGTAGGTACATATACATCGATTGGATCAAGTTCTCTTGTTGGAAAATTATTGTTAGAATTTATTATTAAAAAAATCAAGATATCTCTATAGCTATATCTATCAATAATATCTGCCCCAAATTCAACCACTGTATATAACTATTTTTAATATACCTATGGTTAAATCCACGTATTATATATTTCATTAAGGTATTCATTTCTTAAAGACCCTATAAAGTTGGAGAAATGGGTAAGTGCTCTAAGTCAACCTAGCGGCGTATTTAGAAATTGTTTAAGGGGGGGATGAAATAATTTATCATAAGGTAACCCGTGGGGGGCAAAGCCCCCCCATCCATTATTATATTAAATCTATATGTTTTAAATGCTTATAAACTAACTCGAATACATATGATCAGTTATTTTTAACATTATTTTGTATTTTTTTTTTATTTACCTACCTATTTATTTCTGTATTTTTTTGTAAAAAGCTAAAAGTAATTTATCATTTAAAATAAACAGTTATTAAAAGTATTATAGTAGTTAAAATAACATATAGTGTTTTCAGACTTACCTTAACAACTACTACCTACACGTTTTAAACTTTTATAATTATGTATAGATACAGTTAATAATAGGTAATTGAAAACATAATGCCTGAACGTTTTGTTGATGAAAATGATATAAATTATATACTTATGTAATAATATAAATATTGTCTATGACAAGATCTCGCTTTGTCGATTGTATCATTGATGCTGGAGACATAGATAATGTACGTTGGCGGGGTAACAGTTCACGAATACGGTGCGGGCGTGCGGTGGCGGTTGTCTATATTCTACATAGATATTAAAAACATGGATAGGACATAACGTCTTATCAACGGTCGTCAATTACGAAATTGAGGCCGTTTGTTTACAATGTGATAAGTTCCGTTTACGGCATATAACACAAGACAGTACCATATTTATTAAAATATCTTATATAATAGTTATAGTTTGTTAATAAAATAAAAAAATAGCTATAACGAATATCGGAATTTAAAATAAATGTATTCTATAATTTAAACATATAATATCCAGTATTGTAAACAAACGGCCTCAATTTCTTATCAATTCAGAACCGCAAAAACATAGCGGCCTCAATTAGAGAATAGATGTCCTATCCATGTTTTTAATATCTATGATATTCTATAAAAAATTGATTTATCAAAATAAATAGTAGATAACAATAATAAAATGATAAGTGGACTGAGTTAGATAAGACGTGACTATGTTATTTCGTCACGCACAAATATATATAATAAACATATAATATATAATATATAATAGTTTAAATTATAAAATATAATTGTCGTCACGTTACTAAATGTCTGGTACACGGTATAGAAGATAACCGTGGTCTGATAGATCAAATGTACAAATTTACAACTTTAGAGTGATTTTTTATTTAATATATTTTTGTAGGTATTTTAGCCAATAGTCATGGCCCGAGGTGTTAACGATTACGACGATGATGACAATAGGGTGAAAACTGCTCCAAAATCACCCAATAACGGTAGGTATTATTCCTGTTACACGGAACAAACAGCGATGATTACGTATTGTTTATTTTACACAGGACAAACGGCAAGATTGGTCGTCGAAGATGATGATCGTTACGAGTATGCGACGTTGGAGTGTCAGTTGTGGACGGTTAATGCGTTGCAAAGTGTTCCAGCCACTATACATTTGCAAATGGCGTACGACAACAACGCCGTTCACGATAAAAATAAAATAGTGCTAAAGGCAAATGTAGTCGTTGTCACGGCAGATCCAAATATCAGTGGCGGTTATCAAGGATCCGAAGTTGGGCATGACGTTATCACTGCCATGCAAAGTCGATCAGATATATCAACTGATCAAGCAGTCAGCGTCTGGTTGAAGGACTCGCATGCAGCATTGGCTGGCCTTCATAGTGATAATTGCAGTGACACTGCAGAATATGTGTACCATTTAAAACAGATCAATTTGAGAAGAGGTACGATGCTAAAGTTTGAGTGGAAAATAAAATTGCATCCATTTGGCACAATGACATTGGGCTATGTGCTTCTTTACAAAACGGACCCAGCAGAATTTGTGAATCATATAAGCACTTGGTTCATTCAACCCCTGATCAACAGCCAGTCAGTAGAAAGGAAACGCCAAAAAGAGGCAGATTGTGTAGCCTCCATAAATATGGAAAATTTGTCAAAAGATAATAAGCGGCTATTAGATACATTACAATTAATGGATAAAACCAGAGAACTAAATGATCTGCAGCAAATGGTACGGTTTGTGGAAGTGCTGAATGCTAAAAAACAGAAGTTGGCCACATTAAAACAAGAAGTTTTTGAATTTAAACAAGCGTTGTTTGAAATAAAACAACAGCAATCAAATAACATACCAACAGCAGTTATAAAATTAGAAAAAAAAGAATCAAAGTTCGTAAAAAATAAACAGCTAAACCATAAAGTAGATTGTGACCGTGGTAAACATAAAATACCAAGTACGGTGGTTAATGAAATGGTGGTGAAAAAGACACGACTAGAACCAACACAAGGTAAATGATACAATTCTTAAAACAATATTAAATGCACATATAGAAAAATAGCTTTATAGGAAATAAGATAAGTAATGTTATTTTTATAATTTATTTTTATTTTGTCTTTCTACGATATTTTTAATTTGACATAGGTAGGTACCTAAATAAAAAATGAAAAAATTATATTTTCAATAAAATTTTTATATACGTATAAAACAATGGAACAAATCTACTTGGCTGGACACGTTTTTTTTTTAATCAATAGTTATTTTTATGCTGATTATGAATCCGCAAAAGATTTGTGATGCTCATATCTAGTGTGGAAGTTATAACGATTTGAAGTTTTACATATTTTAAGCTACATTTACGTATCCAAGAGTCATTTTTCATGTACCTACTGTTGTTTTTATTTCGTCTGAACCTATAAACCGGGGCGAGTCACTCGTATGTTTCACTCATTCGGATAGTTTAACTCAAAAATATCCCCCCATTTTGCTGTGAAACACCATATCGCGTAGATAACAGATTAAATTAAATACGGATTAAGTGTTCATTATTAGCTTAAAAAGAAGATATTTTAAGAAAACATAGCTGGAAGACAGGAAACAGTCACTCTACTCACTGTAATCGACTCCTTCGATTACTACACTCGGGAATATTGCAAATTGAAAATATCCCCTAATTTACTATAAAAAAAACTATGTTGGATAGGTAATCAAATAATGTGAATGTGTTTTGGGTGTAATTATTGCATTTTTAATATTTCACATATACAGGCACTAACTTTCCATAGCGAAAAACAACTATTTTAATATAAAAAGCTGCATAAAAAATTTTGCTTTAAATAAAACAATTTCAAATTGCTATAACTTCTAAACTAAAATGTGAGTGGCGGCACATGATGTTTGCAGATTTGTAATCAACATAATAAGTACTATTGATTTTAAAAAAAGGTGTTTGGTAAAGAGGATTTATACCAAAACAACAATAAAAATGTATATTGAAACAGGACTGTTTATAATTATTTTTAAAATTATTTAAATATATTTCTCCACATTTTCTAAAAATTTCATTTATAGAACCTTTTAAAAATAGTCCTGAAATTATCTTAAATAATTGTGTGCCTAAAATATTTCCATTTTTGTTTAAATAACATTAAGTTCATCAATTTTAGTTCTTCCTCCCACCAACACACTGAAATTTACTAGATCAGTGTTCTTGCTCAAACATACATTTAGCATCAAACATGCCTATTTCACTTGTTAAAGGTTTACCTAACATTGTTAATGTTTTAGTAGATGTTAATGCAATGCCATGTACATCCTCATCAGTTGAGAACATTCAGGTTGATGACAATATTTTTGAGGCAGACACACAAATTGATTCAATTGAAGACCATAACCTAGATAGATCGCCCCCTTGGTTTCAAGAAGTAATTGAACTATCTGAAGAAAGACGAAGAAAACGCAGTGGTAAATTCAAATCTTTCTATCTGTCCTCTGTAGCTTCCCTCCATCTGATTCTCGGGCCTACTGTCTTAATGTCCTTCACTTAGTCTTCCCATCTTAACCTTGGTCTCCTTAAAGATCTTATTTCTATAGGTTCTTTGATCACTCACCTAACTAGAGATCCTTGCTTACACCAAGCATGGCCTGCCCACATTAATCTTCTTTTAGCGATCTCTTTAACTATACTAATATAATATATTAGAGAAATTATAGTTAATATCTTCAAAAAATTATTAATGTTCACATATAAAAAAATTAGAAGTATAGAAATTCCACTGTGGACATTTAAAAACATCATTTTTTTTTTTTTTAGCCAAAGATATAAAGTATAAACAGTTGAATATCAAATCTAATACTACATAATATTATACTGTGTTTTTTGTTGTTTTTTATTTTAATTATATTTTTAAAGTGGCATTCATGACTTATTAAATTTTTATACAATCAACTTGAATTTTTTTTTTTATATTTTAACAACCAGAGTTCTCTTTAGTCAATGTATGCGTTTCTAATTAATTAATAAATGTACTATTATTAGTTATCTAATATATAAAAGTGAAGTTTCTATAAAAAAAAAAGTAAAATTTCAATTAAGATCTTTGTTGTAAATATCCAGTGAATAATTGGATAACAATTCTATATGATATAATGATAACGGCCACTATAAAATGTAAAAAAAAAAAACGTGGAAAGTAACAAAAAACATGATATGTACAAGTGATTGTTTTGATATTGAATTGTTTATAACTTTGTCTAAAATATTGATTTTACCCATATAATTTACCTACATATTCCTAATAACATAAATATACAAAATAAAAAAAAAAATTGATTACAATATTTTTACAGTTGGTATATGTTTACTTTACATCTTTTTTCCTCCACCTTCTTTTAAATTTTTGTTGCCAGCCACCTTCCACTTACTCTCACATCATCTTTACTTATAGCCCTCCCATCTCATATCATTCTATTGTATATTTGTGATGTGTTCCATCTGGAATTTGGAAGCGTTCATACTATAACCATGATGTCACTGAATCTGAGCGTTATGTCATCGTTCTACCCTCATAACGCTTTAACTAAATCGTTAGTGCCGCGTAAACGTTTGTGATATATCATCAGTTTATCACAATAATCGGAAAAAATCAGTAATCAATTTATTTATTTAATTTTTTTACAAATCAATTTTAGTAATTATATATATAATAATATTGTCAATTAAAAAAGTTTTAAAAACTTCAATATTTTTAACTATACCAATATTATAATAATTTAAGGTCTGGATTTGTATGCACCAAAAAATCTTAAAATAATATGCAGCTATGTATCAAAATAACTTGAAATTATGCTCTTGAATTGTTCAAGAAATATGCGAAAATATGCTCTTATTCAAAATATATGCATTTAATGCAAATTTTATTTTTCATTAATATTTCTTACTTTCAAATTAAGTGAAAAATGTGAAAATAAATACTCTTTTTAAGTTGTGAAATAATATACTGTAGGTATATTTAAAAATATATATATATTATATATTTATATTGGTCTAAGCAGTCTTTTTTTAAACATTATTCGGTTAAACAAAAATTAATTACTTAATTAACAATAAAACAATATTCATTAAAGAAATTATGATATACTGCTCACTATTTTTTTGGTAAATATTATCAATTGGTTATTGATATTTTTATATAGAATTCAATAAAGTAAGTCTAATTATTTTATTTTGTTTAAACAGTATTAGATATGAAAAATATACAAAAAAATAAAATACTAAAGAAACGATACAAAAAAAAAAAACATTGAAACAAATACAAATATATTTTATTAAGAAAAACATTTAATATAAAACTAAATTTTTATAATATGAGTTAACAATAATATATTTTTCCACATGCTCAGGTATCATATTTTCCTTCTGTCACTTAATATGGGTTTATAAAGACTAAACAATATTTCCACATCCATTGATGTCTACTTCATATTGGTAGCAGAACTAATAGTAAAGTTTTGTAAAAGTTGGATATCATTATTTCTTAATAAAATTAATCCAATTTGTTCTAATACTTGAATTCCTTTAATTTTGTTATACAGTTGGGATATTTTAGTTTTTATAACAGAACCCTTCCTTATCACCGGGTATATTTGTTAACTATTCTGATATTTTTACAATCTTTAAGGATTAGGGTAAAGTTAATTCAGTATCTTCTAAATTTGTAATTGTACTAATGAGACCAGAAAAGTAAATTTTTATAAATACTAAATCATTTTTCACTAAACCAAATTAAACATTTTCTTACAATTTTTGAATATTTGATGTTATTTAATTTTTCCATTTAATTGGAATAGATATTTAGTTGAAAAATAACTTCATTAAACTACCAATTATATCCAATTTAATACTGGCAAATGAGTAAATAACATATAATTTCTCGTAGAAAATTGAGTAGGTAATAACAAAATACATTGTTGTAAAACCAATATATTACTCGCTTCATGATTTTTCAATGGTACTTGATGTTTTTTCTATATTATGTTTTATTTAATGTTTTTTCTGTGTCATTTAATGACATGTATGTTAATATTTTAAGTTTTATATTAACTGTCATTTTTTAATGTATAAGGTGTAATCTTACTAGGTGATGGTAAATCATAATGCTGTCGTATAATTGTATAATGGTAAACATAGTCAATATAAAAAATTAAAACTCAAAAAGAACTCATATTAGCAAATGGTAAATAATAATACTGTCATATAGTAGTATATATAATGTTGGTACATTATACATACCTACTCAATAAAACAAAATAGGTACAATTGTATACCAACATTTGTTGTGTCTGTGCCTTCCAAAATTATATATGATTTAAAAATATATAATATATATAGGCAATTATCTAATTCTAATTTTGTATAGGTACAAGGTTTTACTGTTTTGTCAGGATTACATTAACTGAAACAATAATCATTTATTTAGTGGGCACTTTATTATAGTTTGAATATTTGGCGAATATAATAATTAATACAATTAACACAATTTTAACATTACTGTTATTACATCGTTATAACTACTAAGTTACACATATGGCCGTCACTAACACATGGAGTAGGTACATAAGAAAAACACAAATATAATATCGCAAGAGCGACTGACTGGTGACTACGGCTGTGCACTGGTCAATTGCAGCACACTACGTCGTGCACGCACGCATTGATTAATGGTGTTGCCACCAATAATTGGTAATTTTACTACATATATATATATATATATATAATAAAAAAATTAATATATATATATAATATATAGGTTGCCTATATTGAATTTTCCCAGGCTGAATTTAAATCCCAATCCATCCCTGGACATAGATACTAAACAGATTATAATCCTCAGTCTTTATTTTCATGGTAGGTAGATATAATACCTTTTGTTATTAAAAATTAAACAAATTAAATTTAAAAAATATATATTTTTTTTTAACAAGACTTTCAATTATATTATTATATTATAATATTAAGAATATTGGTATGTTTAAAAATATTGGAGTTTTTTGACTGGCAAAATAATTATAAATATTATAATTTTTTTTATTAATTGTTATCAATTTTATTTTTGATAATAAGTTCTAAACGCTTACGAGCACTCACACTGTGTTCCACTTGGAATCGTAAGCAAAGTAATTGTAAGCGTGTGTTTCTAAGTGGAATGCACCCTCGGTCTTCCTCTTTCCCATGACATACATTCCCTTTACTAATCTTACTGCTGTCTTACTAATCTTTTCTTTCACTTATTTATTATTGAAGCCATTCTTATATTACTGCCTGTATAAGTAGTCATTTCTTATTTTGTATTTTCTAATCACTCTACTCATCCACTTTATTCTTCTCATCTCTGCTACATTCATCCTCTGTTACATTTTCCTATTTACTGCCCAACATATATATATAATGGGTATTATGATTGTAGGCGTCATCACTGTCTTATAAAATTTGTCTTTTAACCTAATTGAGATCCTTTTGTCAAACAAAATACCTGACTTCATCATCCATCCTTCCATAAATTGGATCCTAAATACTTCCTAAAAAACCTCTCAATTTCATTACATATCCTTCCCTATTCGCTCCATGTTCCCTTTCTCTTTCTTTCTTCCTTTTTCATATTCAATATGTTTACATGTTTACATACAATATAAAAATATTTCACTTGCTAGAAATTTAATATTGCTGATGTTTTAGAAGCTATACATGTAACGTCCACTAAAGTTGTCAACAATCCGGATGATGACAATAATTTTACCAATGAAAATATTGATCCAATTGAGGACAATACTGGATCACCTTTGTCATTGCAGCAAGAATTTCTAACAAGATCAATAACAATGGAGGAATCTTTGCCTCTGCTGCAATCATCACCTAATAATGATGACCAGCAAGAACCAAGAAAGTTATCGGCTTTTGATAATTTATGGTCAGGCATAGCTTAAGTTAAGTATAATAACGCATCATACCAAACACAATAACAATAGTGACATATATTATTGTTTTGTGATTTATATTCATGTTTTTTGTGCAAGTTCCTAACTTGTATTTTTTCATATTTTATCATTTAAATAATAAAAGTATCATCTTATTATGATAAAATCAAAGTTACTATTTAATTTAAAATATTAAATTATTATTTGATAATTTAGAGATTCTTTTATGTTGATGTTTGATTAATTATTCTTAAATAATTTCTAAAATATATTGTTTATTTTTTATAGTTATATTAATAAACGTAAGACTTTAAAAACCCAATAATTTTCATTGTCATCATTTTGATATTAAATTTACATTAATTTTTAATTTTCAACATTTATAACTATGACAAAAAAATATTGAATTTTTTTATTATCATAAATATAATTTAATGTTTGTATAACACTCAGTTATTTAAGACATATCTTTGTATGTATATTATTAGTAAAAAAATATTGTAAATTTTACAAATTAATAAATTTGTATAAATAGTTTCTTATTTTATGTAATACCTACCTATGTATTTATATTATATTAAAGCAAGAAAATCAGTCAACAGTATGCAGCAATGCCCAATTAACATGAACAATGTCTACAAAAGTGTGTGTAATGTCAATGAAGACAATATAATTTATCTCAACAAATTTTCACAAAACATTTAATTATTATTTTTACATTACTTATATTAAATATCAAAAAATATAAATTTCCGGTATAATTATTAGATTTATTCTTTGACAGTATTTACATTTTATAAAACTAATTAAATAAAGTTGTTATATATATATATATATTAAAGTATTTTGGTTATTTTAATATTTAATTAATTTTTTGATAATTTTGTTGAAAATTTTATTTTGATTATTTTAATAATTTTTAATATTAATGAACATTTGAAAAATGCTAATAAAAAAAATGAACAATATTACTTTATATTTTTTTATGAATTTAATTTATAATCTTTGGACAATGAGTTGTGTGATCAATTGTTACATAAGATCAATCATGATAATAAATATTTATATAATTGATAAATGTTTGTTAAATTATTTCTTAATTTGATTAACGCAACAAATAAGGCAGTAACTTAAAGCTATAGATTTGGCTCAATTTTCCACATAAATAGTAATATCTATATTTAGCTTTAACATGTTCAATGCAACCAGTATTTTGGTGTCATCTACTATAAGTCTGGTATTCTAGAATACTTTGAAAATACATATAACATTTTATGAATACCCGTCATCATTGACCAGGCGGACTTATTCTAGGTCCAACATAAAAATGATTCTCTCGAGTTACATGGTGTAATTTTAGTTTATACCATTGAAAATAACATTAAATATTTATTTCCAGTTATTAATTATAACGTAAATGTAACAGGGACATTCATTTTCTAATTGCTAATAATACATATTTAACATATTTAATCAATAAAATTATTTATGTCTTTTAAGAAAAGATAATAGATATATTGTGTATTTGAATAAAAAAAATCTACATTGATATTGTTATTTTAAGTATTATAAAAAAAACCTAATGGGTGGATTAATTTTATTACTAAATATAATTTCAATGTCGAAAATGTTATTATATATAAAATCTGTTTAAAATTGTTTTCCTTATATATTTTACTCCAAGATGCTTTAATTAAGCCCAAAATGAGATTTTTTGCAATATTAAATACATGCTTCAACCTTCTGAGAGTAATTTGGAGCAGTCATAAATATTATTATGTGGTTGGTATGAATTAGAAGTTTTCTTTGCAACATAATTGAAAGTATGTATCAAGAAGACAATTTTGAAATCAAATATTTAAAATTTTTAAAAAACAATTGTTGAAATTAAAAGTTTTACTAATTACTCCAAATTATCCACTTTTACAGTAATTCTTTTTATGTTGGGACATATTTTTATTCAATAAAAGTAACTACCTATTACATAATTTAATTTATTTCATGAATTTTGTTTTAACTATTAAATTTTCTTGTATATAATTGTTTATAAATTAATATTTTGTATTACCTAATTAGCATTTAGTATTAATAATATTTTACTTTTACAATTTACTTGCAAAAGTCTGTCCATAAATTGCAGTGTAAATTCTATATTTTTACCTAAAACAATATTATTAATTATTATATTGAACATTGTCTGATCATGAGATTTTAATACTTTCAATTACCCACCTATTTTATTTTAATTATTTCGAAATGTTGTTCTTTATTACACGGTATGCCCAGAAAGTAAGTGTGCTATTTTGCTTATATTATATTATATATTAATATAATAATATAATATATTAATAATAATTATTATTAATAATATAATATATTATATTATTGCTTTTGCGGACACAGGAATTTTTTTCCCCCCAAAGTTGGTGATATTTTGGTGTCAGATGGCTTCCCTTTGAATGAGACCAGAACCAGGTCTGTACGATAAAAATCGTAGACACAGTATCATTTTCCGTTAACGATGTTCATAAAAAGTCTCATCAAGTGCGAAGTTTTAGAAGTGAAGAGTTTTTGGATCGTTATGGATCGTACTCGGAGGAGATGATTTTCTTCTACTTATTTTTACTGTAGATGAAATGTGGATGGCTAACTACACTCCTGAAATCAAAATAGGGTAGTCCTCGCAATGGCGTTACATCAATTCACCTTCAGCCAAAAATATTGAAAACTGTCATTTCGGTCAAAAAACCATGGCATTTTTGAATAATATTCAATAGGTATATCACCAGCTGTGATAAAACTGTCTTATCATATAAATAGGTCATTTTTAACCGATATTTCCTATATTAATGCCGGGTCGCATAAACGTTCACTAGATGTTTAATTTATTATTACGTAGCGCTTTTATGAATGAATAAATTATTTAACGGTTCATTAAATGATTACTAAATTAAGTAAGCCCATAAACAAGCTCACAAAACTAGTGGTCCGATTTCGGTTCACTATAAACATTTAAACATCATTTTATCCATAGAGGAATAATAAAATCTATAGTTTTATCGTAGATACCTACTATATAGTCACTATTTAGATAGTACATCACAAATTTTACAAGAGTTACCTATAGTCATATCAAAATATTTTTAACATAATTATGAGTACCTACATAACCTTAGGCCATTAGTTATAACACAGAACATAATGATATAGTGTCGGATAGTTCAGATTTATCAGATTCTGATGACGAGTTTGTCTTAGATGTATTATTTCACATACAAAAGCCAAGATTATTTTGTGATAGATCTAATCCTCTTGAGGAGTTTGACGACTACGACTTCAAATGCCGTTTTAGGTATGTTTTTCAATAATTGGCCGGTAGGTACCTACCTACATCCTATATTGTATATATTTCCGAAACAATAAATTTACAAATACAAACTTGTATAGCAATGCTCGTTTATTGGGAGGAAGGGTAACGTCTACTAAACAATAAATAATGTCTAGTAGGTAATTATTAATGATTTCAGTGAAATAGGTACATACGCATAGGTGCTAAAATAAATTACGTGAAAAGTAATTTAAAAATAGTCCCGTCAGTTTTTTGTTTTGTAATAAAGGTTGGGGATGAAATTGAAAATAAAACATGAATGTTTTCTGTTGTCATACCTATTTTATTTTGTGTTAAGACATTTTTTTAGAATCAGAATCAGGTATATGGTCAGGGGCGGCCCGTAATAATAAGACTTTAATGAGCGAATGCTCAGGTTCAAAAAATGGTTGGGTGGGTATCTATATCATGATTTAAAAGTGTGACATCCAATTATATTTGTACAAATACATTTAATGCTAAGTAAATGTACAAGAAAATTTAAAACATTAAAATATGTTAATAATAACATTGATTATATATATAATCAATGGTACTAGCTAATACCAGTGGCGCAACTATACGGGGGTGCTGAAGCGCCCCCAATTTTATTTTAAGCACCCTCAATTTCCATGTCATTCTAATTTCAAATATCAGCTATAATTTTACCAATGTAATTTTATTTTTTAAGATTTTACTATTAGTTATTTTTTTTCAGCATGTTACAGCAGCGCTTTACTAATTTAAGTATAATAAATATTGAGAGAAACTTAGCTAATGACATTTTTCCAGACGAAATCTTGAACACATTTGCTAATACCGATAGGAAATTATGTTTGGACTCTTTAAATTTAAAAAAAACATAAGAAAATATTATAAGTTATAAAATAAGTTACATTTTTTTCCAAAAATGGTATTGTAAATATAATGATCTTATAATCTAAATATTGGCAATATGTAATGTTGGTTGGGGGTGTGGGGGGCAGAGCCTCCCCAACGACATTATAAGTGATTCATAATAGTAGCAGCCCCAATATTCGAACTCTAGTTCCGCCACTGCTATATACAACCCCTTAAAAACGAGTGAGTCTTCTTCTTCTTCGTGGTGTTAAGCGGTGTTAATGTATTATTTTTGATAATTCGTATCAACTGACGACTGGGTTGGATTTGATAGGGGACATTAAGGTCACCTACCCCGGGTCCCACATACTGTAGGGGCCTCTTGGCAAAAAATATAAGATATTTTAATTTGAGTCCTTCATCTATATTTAAGAAAAAGAGGCTGGTTTTCTAAAATAAAAATGTTTAAAAAATACAAAATTGTAAACGTGCAGTTGTGGCTCGTACATTGGTGCACAAAAGAGAAAAAATCAGAAAAGTACCCAATTTGTAAAAGTGTATTAAAATATGAAAGGAATTTTAATTTTTAATTAACTATTTATTTATTTTAAAATTATGATTAAATTTATTTAATGCAATATATTTATAATATATCTATAAATTATATAGGTAATGCAAGGTAAAAAAATAAACATCATTGTAAAACCAATAGCTCCTTCGCTCCACTCAGAATCTAAAAGTGTGACTATAAAAACTGAACATAAATATATTGTATCAAATAACTTTATTCATACTACTTTTTAAATCTATATTATAGATATATCTATATTATACATTACCTATTGAATGAATTGCCAAATTTGTGAAAATGGTAAGTATATAAATTTGGAATTTTTTAATATTAGATCACCCAGGAGCTCAAAATCTTCTTTGCCCTGGACCCTTTAAAGTCTTACTATGGTCCTGACTCTGCATGGCTTACATATAATATAAACAAAATATCTAGATTTTATAGTTATACATTATTTCATCCGTTACTTTAAAGAAGTCATTTTTATATTTTCTGAGTGGTTTTCTTAAGCGTAATGGAAAACAATTGCCAATCTTAAAGAAAAAAAATATTATAATTTAGAAAATAAAAATATATACTTATCAAAGTTCCTCACTTATTATATATAATTTATTTTTGAAGTATGTATACATGTTTTTGGGTAGAAGAAATCGAGTGGGAGTTTTCGAGTAAAAATCTTTCCGGTACCTAGCAAATCAATGTAAATAAGTCATTTTTCGATTTTTCCAGTAGTTTTTTTAACGTAAAGAAACCATAAAAGTATCAAAAAATTACCGAAAATGTGAATATGAAAAACTTAAAATTACTTCTATAACACTATATTGATAATATCAACACTTTTTAACGAATAAGTTATGTAACGAATACTTGTAAAATGTTTTAGATAAAAAAAAAATTAACCCGACCGAGTTATAATATATATATATATATAGTCATAAAAATACGTATTTACCACAATATAGTGAATTTTTGTGGGGACATTCTGGGTTTTTTTTTTTTTTTTTAATCTTATAATTTCTATATATTATGTACCAAACACCTAGGCATATATATATATTTTTTTTTTTTTTTAGTGCAATTATCCTTTTTTTTTTAATTATTATTTTATTCTTCGGACGCAAACACGTCACACGTTTCCGTGTGCCGCGTGGTCCATAATATATTATTATTATTATTATTATTATTGCATGCCAACATTGCCAACGACAATGTTGTGGTTAATAACAAACATGTGGCGTGGCGGCGGCGGCGGCGGTGGAGGTAGTTGCGAAGGCGACGAACGGGCCGGCGGCAGATAAAAAGCAGTCAGTGGGTATATAGTTAACCGTTATTTAGTGAGACACAATAAAGCTTCGTTTCGTCTCGGAGTCTGATATTGTAATTTACAACGATTTGTATCTACAAATAGACGGACCGCCGCCACGAGGAATGCTGCGTGTGCGCCCGCGTCTCTCGGTTTTGGCGGGTGTCGTCGTCGGTCGCCCGGCATCCAGGTGCAGTAAATTATAATTATTATTATTATTATTATTATTATTATTATTATATCATGTACGCACCTACTTACATTATGAAAATATCTAATACAAACGGGGCCGTCGATTTTTGGTGGGCTAAATACGTGTAAAATTAAATTATCATATTATACCTATAATAATCAGGGTCGTATCTAGGCACTGGCAAGAGGGCTTTTTCCACGGGCGCAATAATAATACCAAAGGCGCAATTTCAATGATAGGGTCCGCCTCAATTTACTGATGATAATTTTAGGCGCGGTGCATCAGGAAAAACTGAGACGGAGTGAGCGTTTCCTTAATAATTTTGAACAGCAAAAAAACAAAATAATTCTTTCAACTTTCCTCCAAAATAAATACTTCAATTTGAAGGGCTCCCAGCGACAACAGGACAAGTCCATTTTTTTCGAAAATCAGTTTTCGATCGTTTTGAATGCGCCATATCATCACGGTTAATACTGTTCAAGAACAAGGTATGTCCAATTGTTATTTACGGAGATAACGTGGAAATAGACTTGTCTCTTTTAATGTTTTATATGCATTGACAAAAACATGGCAAGTCCGAACTTGCCTTCTTTTTGCAGCTAATATATATATATATATATATAGGTCGTACTGTAGTAGTATTTTTTTATCATATATTTTCTGCTTGATAACAATATTTGTATTTTTTAATTCTTCACTATTGTTTTATTATTTTGTATCTAATTAGAACTATAAAATTGTAACTGAAAATATTGTATTTTATGATAAAAAAAATCATGCAAGTCCATACCTAAATAATAAACATGAACAATATTATACTCTATGATGTACAAAACATTATTCAATATTTAAATATTATTCGTGTTAACGATCACTTATAGCGGTTACTTATTTTTATATGTAACGATTTTTATATTTAATAAAAAAGGAGATACCTATTTATGTTAAAGATGGTTTTTTTAATGATATTTTTTTAAGGTAATAAAAAAAACAAATTGGGTGATTATAAGGTCAGCAAGAGGGAGCAGGGAGGGGGTACTGTCTCACTAAGAAAAAACATTTTGAGTCGGCAATTATTTGGACAGTTCAATCGACAAATTTGTGAAAATCCCTTGTTTTTCTTATTACTCTACCACAAATATTTCATAGGAATGACAGTGATTGAGGTGGGGGCGCAAATTCTGTTCATTGCCAGGGGCGCTATTGTGTCTTGCTACGGCCCAGATAATAATACGACTCCTCTTCGAAACATAAATGGGCAAAAAAAAAACGTATACCATCGACTTTTTTTCTCCGTTTTGCAATGATAATCCTAACAACGATTTATACAGTTTTTGCCGACTTAAAAACGAGGTATATCGACAGACGTACCCCCCTCGGCCCCGTTAATAAACACGACACGTGTTTGAGATTGCAAGATGACCGTTTCGTTTGGACGTGGCTCGGGATAAAATATCGGTGTAGACATCGAATACGTAACATTTGGACGAGTGTATAGTACATTGCGCGCGTAATAGACAGTGTTCGGAACGTTCACTTGAAAATTGAACTCGTTCACGTTCACGTTCAAATTCATTTAAATAGAACACGTTCACACTCACGTTGTTCTTAAAAAAAAAAAAAAAAAAAACTGGTCGTTCGTTTTAATTCTATAGCGGAACCAGGGAAATTAGACTTTTAAATATTATATTTCAGTCTCTTATAAGGCTTATAGCAAAATTTTAATAAATTGAAATTTAATTTAAATGACCTGAAAACCGTTAAAATTCCTTGAAAATGTTAACGTCGTTCACGTTCACGTTCTACTTGACAGAAACGATGAGTGACGTTCGCGTGCGTTCGTGAACGACGTTCTTTCCAAACACTGATAATAGGTAGGTGTATACGTAGTTTAACGATGATAAAAAGAGTACGTCCACAGCACGGTAAATTGCAGCCATAATTTCTGAGTAAAGTAGGTATATAATGTTATTCTGTAAATTTCGAACGGATCGACGTTATCAGACATTCGATAATACACTACCTATACGATATTGAACCTATTTGAAACGTTTAATTCAGAAAACGATTCTGAGCAAAGTTCGGTAGTGTTATTTTCCGATTTATATACACACACCTAACAAAGATTGTCAAATATTTTCGGTAGTTTTCCTTTACGCTTTACCATATTTTACTAGAATGGTTTTTCTATTCAAAAATCTCTTTACCCCAAAATGTCTACTCGACTCCATATACCTATAGGTAACTACTCGAAATATATAGTTTTCGGAAAAAATTTAAATAAACATCATTGTAAAACATATAGTTTCTCGCTCCACTCAGAATCTATAATATTGACAAATATATTTTGTATTCCTTTTAAATCGAAAGCGCTATTTATTTCATTGATTTATTTATTTTTTTTTTTTGAATATTTGCAATTTTTCAACTTGCTGTTATTTCATATAACTAGGTACTTAGTTTAAAACATGTTTATTTATATTTTTATTTCACAGTAAACATACATATAGTGATTGTATAGAATAGTGGTGGGTTACCCTATGGCATGCCGCCAAAGTTGGTCAATTTGAGTGGCACCCAAAAAAATGAAACTTCTAAAAATTTTCTTTTTTTTTTTTAATAATTTTTATACTTTTGAGTGTCTAGTACCAATTAATAAGTACCTACTTAAGTATATTTAATTTTAAAATAGACAATGTAATAACGGAGTCAGCTCATAAATAAAGTAAATAATACAGTATTTTTGGCTGACTTTTTTTTTTACTACAGGCACTTACTAGAGTTCTGCACTAGCCGGCTGAGTAAGGGTGGTTTTAATAAATTACCAGATTAGATCGGGTTTTAATATATTTATCAGGTTGAGTCGAATTGATGAGGTTTTATTTGAATCAGACCGCGTCGGGTCAGTCGAGTTTTATTAATCCAAATAATTTTAGTCATTAAATTTCAATGTTTTTATGCTAAATTTATTCGTATATTTTCGAATTAGAATTGAATTATTGATTTTTGGACTGTGTTTACTATTAAGTTTTATTTTATTGGATCTGGTTAAATTGGGCTGGATCTGATTGAGTATTGAATACAATTCTCTATTAGATCGGGTCGAGTCAATTTTTTAATTTTTGAGCTTTTGGGTCTTAGAAACTAGTTGGACGTGTTATGCGGAATAAAAATTTCTCTGGAATTGGGCCCGGACCCAGATTTTTGGCTCTAGTACCCACTCGCTAAGAATATTTTTCGCGTTATAACATTTACGTAAGTATTTTAGATTGCTCAGTTTTCTAAGACTGTATTTGTATTGTTGTAATTTATCAAACTTATCTCTTATTGCGGTATAATCTAACGATTTCATTGATTAAGAACAGAAGAATTTAATACTCAAATTTACCATGTTTATTATTTACACGATATTTTTATAATTATTTTTTTTATATATAATTCATCTTGACTAATCTTAAAAATTAACAACTTAGACTCAGTTGATGAATTGATGTGTAATATTACGCTACAGCCAGAACGATCGGTGACTGATCGTCGAGTAAAGTCTCGTGGAGGTCGTCTAGTCGAGGATAAATCAAGAATTAAAAGAAAATTGTCATGATGTATATCCAGGAACCATCTGGCATTTACCAAACCGATTCCCCAATAGACCATATAGCTGAGTGATGGACTGATAGACTTGCCTACGTATACTGTCAACTTAGCCTTAAAGTGCGTCCATACTTGAACAATTTGTGTGCGAGTTGCATTTTGTATTTTGGATATTGTGCGTTGTATTTATGTTTTGTACATTGTATTTTCTCGCTCGTCCATTTTGGTTTGCTCGACTAATGCACACGCTCAACATGAGTCTATTTGTTAATTGTAAATTGTCTAATTGTTGACGCATATTAAGTTTGGTGCACAAATGTAAAATACTGAACACAACGCTCAGATAAATTTTCTCAAGTGTGGACGCGCCCTTAGATTTATAAGTCGCGGATGACCAGATATGGTAATATTACACAGAACCCAGATACCCAGTGACTAGTCATGAAATATTTGATAGATAGGATAATCGTATTTATAGATATACTCTAGAACTAAGGGTAAAAGATATATGTATACATAGAAAGCTAAGAATGGAAATGGAATAAGAAAAAATAAAAAGGACTACTTAGAACAGAAACTAGCCGGATATGACTTGCATGTTGTTGAGTAGCACTTGATATACCATGGATATAATAATCAAACGTATTTTTTGAAACTTATTGTAAAATGTTGACACTTAAACTAACTTGAAAGTTGAAAGTTTCACCATCTCTGCGGGGCGATTCTCTAAAATTACTTTATAGTCACTCACTCGATTTATAGCCATGCAACGTAAAAGTCACCAAATGTATAGCCCCATTTGTGATTTCGTGATCCTATTGATTCGTCGAAAAGTCGGCTATATATTTAATGGACTTATAAATAATATAATAATATAATGATATAATAATGATACAATAATTAACGATGCTTTTGTACATTTATCAGTATGACCAACATCATGTATGTAAATTCCTATAATATATAATATTAATTTCTTATATTTTTGTTATCACTTATTTTTTAAATTCACAAATTTGATATTTCGTTATTTTGTTTTTGTGGGCTGACACCACGATTTCGTATTTGTCTACGCGTGGTTATCACTTATTATTTAGTTTATTTAGTGTTATAATCGATGCTATTATTAAATATCTATATATTAATAATTTTTTTCTTTACCGTGAAGGCGTAAAAACCTAATTAATATATTTAATTTTTCTAATAAGTAATTTATGTATTATATTTTTGGAGAACAAAATTAACCGGTTTTTAAAACTATAATACATAAGAACAATATTAACCGATTTCTTAAACCGAAAAAAAATAAAACAAAAACCATTACCAAAAAAAATCATTTAAATTTAAAATCCTGCTTGAAAAGTTATTTTTCGATTTTTTCAGTATTTTCCTTAAACGTAAAAAAAGCTACCTTTTATAACGGAAATATTCTGTACATTCAAGAGAAATAACAAAATAATAAATTAAAGTGTCATGTCAGGTGTACCTATTGTTTTTCCTTAATTATTACACCGAAACTCTGTTCAAAATCATTTTATAAAAATAAATGATTTAATAGTGCTTTCAAATTTGATATATCCACCATCGTCCACCAATATCCTACCTGACGAGCGAAGTACCTACTTCTAACTTTTTCGGTAATTTTTCCTTAAGCATTAAATAAAAACTATTAGGGAAATCGAAAAATGAACTGTATAAAGTACCAACTAAAGTCATTCTGCTACTATAAAATAGTTAAACACGTTAAGATAGGAGCACAATTTCTTATAAAAAAAATGCATACAGACATTTACACTTCATTGTATAACACCAGTTCATTCCTCACTTCACTCAGAATCTGTTTCATTAGCCAAGTCCCAAAGGATTATGTCGCAACTAATGCCACCCTCAAAACCCCTAATGAGTGTAAATGTAAAACTTAATTAGTACATCAGTTTCCAGTACGTTAAATATTGTACAAATATTAAATATAACTTGAATTTTAATATAAATATTGATATTTATAGAAAGCCAGGAAGGTAATCCACATTCTTTATAAAATTCATAACTATTGTTATCAATGATTTATTTATTTATTTATTTATACAATTTACGACAAACAGGCATTTATTTAGATAACAATAGAATTAACTTAAACAACTAAATATAGAAGATGAAATATAAAACAGTGAAAAGTGCTTAAAAACTAGAAATATGAATAATAGTAGTAATATACATGTAGT